>UESW01002374.1:48929-88187 GCA_900491605.1 Calamus simplicifolius | reverse complement strand
AACAAAACCCTTCTTACACAAATGCACCTTAACAGTTTCCACATCTCTGTAGGCTTTATTCTGACACCTGTGGAAGTTGCATGGGCACCTAATCCTAGGCCCATCCATCCATTCAGGTTGGCTACATGCAAATGCGATAAATTCTTCCAATCCATTCAGAAAATCTGGATTCAGCAAGCCATCTTTTATCCTTGCATACATCCATGAGCGAGTCCCGCTCATTTTTGACCGACTTATACAAAGTCTGGTAAATCATTAAATGAAACCAAAAAATAAAACTATATTAGTATTAATAAATATATAACTAAATTATTTCTTGGGCACAACTAAGGTTAATTACAACCAATTAAATCATTTATAAGTACCCAAATTTTTTTTAGGTAACTAAGGACCCTACCATGCAAGGGCGAGCCACGGCTACGATCCTTGGGGTGCTAGCAAGGACCGATGCATAGGTTATGGCTAAAGAGAGGGCTTGAGTTTGTGTCGGGCCATAAGGCGGTGCGTTTAGTCATTAGACTTCACAAGAATTCAAGTGTCTTAAATAATTCTACCTTCACTCCATGTCTACAAGGTAAGGCCCTATCCCATTCAAGAATATTTTTTGTGATATGTTATTCTGCTATTAATTATCATCGATCGGTAACATTGAAATTTCGGCAGCATTTCCCCATATGTTCTCCTACATGTGTGGTATATAAGCCACACTAGGAGAACGTATGAGCAAATGCAAACCGAAATCTCACCCCACGATGATTACTAGCAGACTAACATGTCACAAGAAATATTCCCAAACTGTCCACCAGGACAATTTGAGAATTTGCAAGACTAAGGCTTACAAATTCTCAAACGGGTCTAAAGGTTAATTAAAGTGCTGTGATTATGGAAGTCCGAAGACAATCGAACTTATGCTTGTTATTCTTAACTTCTTGTGAATTATACATGTAATCACTAACTTTTTTAAGATTATTGTGTCAAATACAAATGTTTGCGAATACTAAAATGTAAATCATTGAAACTAGTAATTTGTTGCTGGAAATTAAATAATATTACAACAAAACATTTTATTTAGCATTTCAAAATGTAATGCATCATTAGTTTGCAGCAGAATATAAATAATCAAGACATAACAAATGTAAATGAGTATAAATGCACAAATACTATTGTCATAAACATTCTGCTTAAATTAATTATTGCATAAATATTATGTAAATTAAATAATAGGCATTACAAATATTATTGAATAATCAAGACATAACAAACAGTTTCCCCCCTCCCCCTGTTTAGGAAATTTTTTTTTTTTTTTTTTTTCACAGTGGCCTGGCCACCGTGCCGTGGCCGGACAAGAAAAGAAAGGGGGGGTTTCCCCCCTCCCCCCCTGTTAAGGAAATTTTTTTTTTTTTTCACAGTGGCCTGGCCACCCGGCCACGGCAGCGGCCGTGGCCGGACAAGAAAAGAAAGGGGGGGGGGGGGGGGGTTTCCCCCCTGTTAAGGAAATTTTTTTTTTTTTTTCACAGTGGCCTGGCCACCGTGGCCAGGCCACTGCCGGCCACGGCCGCCGGACAAGAAAAGAAAGGGGGGGGGGGGGCGGGGGGGTTTCCCCCCTCCCCCCCTGTTAAAAATTTTTTTTTTTTTTGTCACAGTGGCCTGGCCACCGTGGCCAGGCCACTGCCGGCCACGGCAGCGGCCGTGGCCGGAGAAGACGGCCACGGCAGCGGCCGTGGCCGCCTTGTCCGGCCGCGGCCACGGCCGTGGCCGGACAAGAAAAAAAAGGGGGGGGGGGGTTTCCTCCCCTCCCCCCTGTTAAAAAAAAAATTTTTTTTTTGATTACAGTGGCCTGGCCACCGTGGCCAGGCCACTGCCGGCCACGGCAGCGGCCGTGGCCGGAGAAGACGGCCACGGCAGCGGCCGTGGCCGCCTTGTCCGGCCGCGGCCACGGCCGTGGCCGGACAAGAAAAAAAGGGGGGGGGGGGGGGTTTCCTCCCCTCCCCCCTGTTAAAAAAAAAAAAAATTTTTGATTACAGTGGCCTGGCCACCGTGGCCAGGCCACTGCCGGCCACGGCAGCGGCCGTGGCCGGAGAAGACGGCCACGGCGCCGTGGCCGCGGCCACGGCAGCGGCCGTGGCCGTAGGGAAATCAATAAAAAAAAATTTTTTTTTTAAAGATTATTGGGGCTAACCTTGGTTGAGATGAGATCGCCGGGTAGCCGGAGTCGGATGAGATCGCCGGGTAGCCGGAGGACGGGGATGCGCCGGAGTATCGAGCGGGGATCACGGCGGCGGCTAGGTCAAGACGGGAAGGAGGAAAGGAGAAAGGGCCGGCTTAAATATAGGTAATTAGCGACGCCAAAATTGCGTCGCAATTTTCGTCGCAATTTTTTTTTTTTTTTGTCTTAGCGACGCACTAGGGCGTCGCTAATCCATCGTTAATACATGTTTATAATAATTTTCTGAAAACATAGCGACGCCAATAAATGCGTCGCTAACGAGTCGCTAAATTGGCGCCATCATCTGGCGGGAAAAATATTTTATTTTCTAATAATTGCGTCGCTAAGGCGTCGCAATATTTTTTTAATAATTTAAATTGATTAAAATAAAAACTTATTACATATATTGCGACGCAAGCAGTGCGTCGCAATTATTTTTTAAATATTTTTAAATGAAAATATTTAAATTTATTATAATAATTGCGATAAAAATTGCGTCGCAATTATTTTTTAATATTTTAATCAGCTATATGTATTCTAATAATATTGCGACGCATATATTTTGTCGCAATATTTGTTTTATTTTTTTTTAAACTGTGTCGCTAAGGCGTCGCAATAATTTGTTAATATTTATAAATGATAATATTTATAATTAATGTTAATAATTGTGACGATAAATGGCATCGCAATTTATTTTATAAAATTTTAATTACATAAATTTATTTAAAAACATTGCGACGATCGCGATGATCCGATGGTTGCGATTGATCCAAGCCATGATCCCGATCGGCCACGACTGATCTCGGACCGTGGCGATCCGTCCAAGATCGGCGACGATCCAACGGTTGCGATCGATCCAAGCCCTGATCCCGATCGGCGACGATCGATCGCGGACTGCGGCAATCGGTCCGATCGGCAAAGATCCGACGGTTGCGATCGATCCAAGCCTTGATCCCGGTCGGCCACGACCTATCTCGACAGTTGCAATCCGTCTGAGATCGGCGACGATCCGATGGTTGCGATCGATCTAAGCCCTGATCCCGATCGGCCACGATCGATCTCGGACCGTGGCGATCCGTCCGAGATCGGCGACGATCCAACGGTTGCGATCGATCCAAGCCCTGATCCCGATCGGCAACGACGATCGCGGACCGCGGCAATCGGTCCGATCGGTAAAGATCCGACGGTTGCAATCGATCCAAGCCCTGATCCCGATCGGCCACGACCGATCTCGGACCGTGGCGATCCGTCCGAGATCGGCGACGATCCAACGGTTGCGATCGATCCAAGCCCTGATCCCGATTGGTCGTCGCCGATCTCGGACCGTGGCAATTCGTCCGAGATCGGCGACGATCCAATGGTTGCGATCGATCCAAGCCCTGATCCGATCGGCGACGCCGATCGCGGACCACGGAAATCAGTCCGATCGGCAAAGATCCGATGGTTGCGATCGATCGAAGCCCTGATCCCGATCGGCCACAACCTATCTCGGACAGTTGCAATCCGTCCGAGTTCGGCGACGATCCGACGGTTGCGATCGATCCAAGCCCTGATCTCGATCGGCCACAACCGATCTCGGACCGTGGCGATCCGTCCGATCGGCGACGATCCGAGGGTTGCGATCGATCCAAGCCCTGATCCCGATCGGCGATGACCGATCGCGGACCGCGGCAATCGGTCCGATCGGCAAAGATCCGACGTTGCGATCGATCCAAGCCCTGATCCCGATCGGCCACGACCTATCTCGGACAGTTGCAATCCGTCCGAGATCGGCGATGATCCGATGGTTGCAATCGATCCAAGCCTGATCCCGATCGGCCACGACCAATCTCGGACCGTGGCGATCCGTCCGAGATCGGTGACGATCCAACGGTTGCGATCGATCGAAGCCCTGATCCCGATCGGCGATGACCGATCGCGGACCGTGGCAATTGGTCCGATCGGCAAAGATCCGATGGTTGCGATCGATCCAAGCCCTGATCCCGATCGGCCACGACCGATCTCGACCGTGGCGATTCGTCCGAGATCGGCAACGATCCAACGGTTGCGATCGATCCAAGCCCTGATCCCGATCGGCCATGACCGATCTCGAAACGTGGCGATCGGTTCAATCGGCGACGATCGAGGGTTGCGATCGATCCAAGCCCTTATTCTGATCGGTCACGATCGATTTCGGACTGATTGCTATTAACATAATTAATTTTTTTAAATATATAACGACGCAAGGGTTGCGTCGTATTTTTTTAATATGATAATTAAATATAAAAAATTAACTTTAATTCTAATAATTATGATGCAACAAGTACGTCGCTATATTAAAACATAATTTTTCTAATTAATATTTTGGCTTATTACATCGCTAATGCGTCGCTATTTAACATAATTAATTTTTTAAAAACATTGCAACTCGATGTGTTACGTCGTAATTATTTTTTCTCATATTTATAATTTAAAATTTAATTTTATTTAAAATAATTGTGACGCAGTTATTGCATCGCTAATTAAAAATAATTTTAATTTATTTTCTGTTTATTGCGTCGCTAATGCGTCGCTATTTAAAATATTTAATTTTTTTCAAAATATTGCGACGCACTAGGTGGCGTCGTAATCTTTTTTAAAATATTAATACTATAAAAATATAATTCCATTAAATTATTTGCGACGCAATTGTTTCGTCACTAAATTAAAAATAATTTTCTATTTTTTTAGTTTATTGTGTCGCTAAGGCGTCGCTATTTAAAATATTTAATTCTTTTCAAAATATTGCGACGCACTGGTTGGCGTCACAATATTTTTTAAAATATTAATACTTAAAAAATATAATTCCATTTAAATTATTTGTGATGCAATTATTGCGTCGCTAAATTAAAAATAATTTTTCTATTTTTAATTTTATTGCGTCGCTATTTAATATATTTAATTCTTTTAAAAACATTGCGACGCACTGTGATGCGTCGCAATATTTTTTTCGATAATTAGATTTTATAAAATTTAATTTCATTTCAATTATTTGAGACGCAATTGGTGCGTCTCTAAATTAAAAATAATTTTTCTAATTATCTATTTTATTGCATCGCTAATGCGTCGCTATTTAAAATATTTAATTCTGTTAAAAATATTGTGACGCAAATATTGCGTCGCAATATTTTTATTGATATTTATATTTCATAAAAAATTAATTTAAAAATATTGCGACGCAATATTTGCGTGCAATATTAAAAATTTAATTTTTATTTGATTTTTTGGTTAATTGAGTCGCTAATGAGTCGCTAATGCGTCGCAATATTTTGTTGTCACAAAGGCGTCGCAAAGTGGTCGCAAATTAGCGACGCAATTATGCGTCGCTAAATTTGTGTCACTATTTCAGTATTTCTTGTAGTGATTAATCATCCCTATAACCAGCAGATTAGCTCATAATCTTAAACTTATAATATCAACAATGTAAGTTCCACTAATAAAAATTCATTATATACATCCACATTCAAATTTAGATTTACTAACTCCAAATCCACATATCAACTCAATTGCAATATGAACATAATGATGATATCTTAGTCATATTAGTCATCAATTGAAATTTTCCACTACTATGTTTATTCCATATATTCATCTATCTTTTATTGCATATCCAATTAAAATTTCATCTCTCTTATTATTTAAAGGTCTGAAACTGCTACGAATCATTTCCAACAAGTTTAATGGAGCTAAAACCTCTAGAAGTCCCTTGACCTCCCCATTGATCAAGGCTACCAGCTAGGGAGCCCACATAATATTATTGGCTTGCGATGGTTCATTCTCAATTTCTATCAAACTTGTAATTCTTGATAAACTTTAAATTTCAAGCTTCCAAAGCATAATTTATGAAATTCCTTGAAAGTCATAATTGTCTCAATGTCATCCAAGTATTTTGCCTAGAGTGTCATTATGCATATGTCCCTAAGGTCATAACCTGGGTCCTATGAGTTATGGGCCCACCACGCTTCCGCTGCATACTCTGATGCTCATGTCTTGCATAGACTGTGCCATACCCGAGAGAGCTTGAAGCATCTCGAACTGGAATCGCTGGTGCTCAGTTCCCACTGGGTTGGCAGGGCCGTACCTCCAGTAGTTCCTTGACCCACCGACTGATCAGCATTACCGGCCAGAGAGTCCTCCTCATACAGTTGGCTCCTAGTATGGCGAGCCATAACTAATTCCTGGTAAATTGGATGTGGTTAATATCATCATAAACTAATGTGTCAGGTGTCTCTAAATATAATGTCATCAAAATATGTTCTCTCCGTGTTATCATGTCAATATGTCTGTGTCCCTAGGGTCATAAGTTCTCTACCTGTTATCATGTAAATATGTCAGTGTCCCTAGGGTCATAACCTGGCTC
Organism: Calamus simplicifolius; assembly: GCA_900491605.1. Taxonomy (NCBI): domain Eukaryota; kingdom Viridiplantae; phylum Streptophyta; class Magnoliopsida; order Arecales; family Arecaceae; genus Calamus; species Calamus simplicifolius. The sequence goes on along the minus strand of UESW01002374.1, from coordinate 81,603 downwards.
TGATACCACTAAAGTTGTCACGCCCTAGACCCAAATATCGGGCTAGGGTGACAACTCGCCGCGTGCTGGGCACGCAAGGCGCCACAAAATTTTCACACATAACACAATTATATATATAATCAAGCCAAATCATCACTGAATACTAAAAGTTTTGGGTTACAAACCCTTACACACCACAATAATAAAGTTTGGGCATCAAGCCCTACACATAAGCAATACTGGGGTTACAACAAAATAATGGTCTTGATTTAATTAATAGAAGATCCATCACCCCAACCATCCATCTTCAATCTCGTGGCTCTGACAAAAACATTGTAAGATTTTTGTGAGCTTACACTCAGTAAGTAAGCCACGTTATATAGTCAAATCATAGCATAACAATCAATAAGTATATAAATGATTTGCATGCTTAAACATTCCACAAATACACAAACATGCAATGTAAGTAAACCCACTGTTTATACTCTCAATGGTAACTATAAATATGACCCACGGCCCTGCAATATCTCAATAGTGCACCAACAAGCATCCCCCTACTGAAAGGGTCCAGATACCAGGGTCACGCCATATCATAATCCACCAGAACACATACTCTATATGTGTGATGCCACCTCGAACCAAGCAGAACACATCCTCTAGATGTGTGATGCCACCTCATAGAACTCAGAATACATCCTCTAGATGCGTGATGCCATCTCAAACCCAAGCAGAACACATCCTCTAGATGTGTGATGGCATAAACAAGCAGAACAAGTCCTCTAGACGTGTAGGTGGCATAAACAAGCAGAACATATCCTCTAGACGTGTAGTGGCATAAACAAGTAGAACACATCCTCTAGACGTGTGTGTGGTATGATATGATAAAGGAGAACCGCGGCGACACATAACAGTACCTCACATCACATGCACTCATCATATCAATAACAACTATATATTGCATAAACAGTGGATTATACTTACTGAACAATTGCATGTAATATATCACATCAATGTCATAATAACTGCATCTCTCATGCATAGCATCCACACATGAAATCATAGCACATAAACAGCCATGTATTCATAATATTCAACTACTTACAATTTAGCCAATAACAATTCTTCATGTCACAATTCACAATTTAAACATTCATATAATGAATAATTTATTAAATACTGATAACTGGCTTACTTACCTCAGTACGCAATCCAACAAGTATATATCAGTTAGTCAGATGTCTGGGCACCTACAGGATCATTTTACATAATTAATTTATTAGAATAAGAATATTAAAATGACCCTTAGAATATCTACCAAGACTAGTTCATGGGCCCTACTTTGGGCTCGAATATCTCCCACTACACACACCCAATTGGGGAAGTAAAAATACCCCAAGGAACTAGAATTCACTCAGATTCTAGCCATATAATTATTTTACCAATCCCGACCCGTTACGGGGCCCAAAATTCAGCCCAAAATCAGCTCGCTGCACGGCCCAAAAGGCCCTGAACCGGCCGGCCCAGCCGGCCCGGTTCAACCCATTCCACCCGATCCCCTGTTTCACCGAACAGGGGATGGGAACTTAGCCAGCGGCCGGGGCCGCCGCCGGCCAAATTGAGGGTGGCCCGGCCGCAGTGGCCGGGCCAGAGCCGGCCGCCGCCGCGGCCGGCCGCCAAACCTCTCTCTCTCCCTCAATTTGTCACTTCTTCCATCTTACGTCCGCGCGGCACGTACCTATGCCGGTGGCACGGCCGGCCACCTTGGCCGGCCGGACCTCCACCGGACTCATGCCCAGCACCGGTGGAGGCGACAGGCCAAAGCTCGGGCCCGGCGAGGCGGCGAGCACGCCGTCGGGCCCGAGCCAACCAGCGCCACCATGCGAGAGGAGGGCCAATTGGCCCTCTCTCTCATCTCTCTCCGCCACCACCCCGCCGGACGCCTCCCCCGGTGCCGGAGTCGCCGGCCGAAGCTCAGGCCCGGCGCGGCGGCGAGCACGCCGCCGGGCCTGAACCAAGGTTCGTTCGGCCAGAATTTATCTCTCTGCCTCCCGTGCTCTCTCTGTCTCCCTGTCTCTTTCTCTCTCTCACGCTCTCTCTCTCTCTCTCTAGAAGCCAGGGAATTACCTGATGGATGAAGCGCCAGTGTGAAGGAAGAAGTCCTTCTCCTCCCTATTTAATCACATGTGCAGCGCTTCGGATCGGGGGTTTCCCGGAAGACTAAACGCTTCACTTGGAGCGAAGCGTCAGTCTGGGGAACCCAACAGTCTGGAGTTTGGTTCATCTGAACCAAGCCTGGTTCATCTGAACCAAGCCTGGTTTGTTTGAACCGGGTATTACATGGAGTCAGAGTGGGACCAGGATAGGGACCGGGACTGGGACCAGTGCTGATGATAAATGAGGAGAAACCAATGGAGGTGGCAACGGAGGCGCTCCAGTGGCAGAATTGGTTCATGAACGTGATGAATCCTAACGACAACTTGATTTTTGGTGGTGGAGAGGAGATGGTGCCATCCTACATTGACCATGCCAACCCATGGCTTGACCCCTGCTACTTCCCTTTCAACTGATCGAGGATGGATTTCTACGGTTAATGTTTGTTTTCACCTCGAGTCTTCTGCTTTTTAGCTAGAATAATTATAGAGTGACCTCTGTTATGGTTATTTTTCTGGTTAGGGTATGTCAGTTTTCTTCGTTGTGTCCATCTCTTCGCTCTCCCAAATTTTTTCATTTATGTTAAACTGATCAGGGGAAAGAGAGAGACGGCATTATAGATTGCCCTCTTCGCGAGTTTTTCTTTAAGGATCTGATAGCTGGTTCCTTTTAATTCTCCAATGGACTGGCCGGTTTCTTTATTTAGATCCAAAAATTAAGAAACTACAACTAATATTACCATAAAAAACTAGTCCGCAATTGTTTGACGCCTCGTCATAGTTTGAATTGTAAGGAAACCATGCATCTTAACTAATTCTTGGTTAAGAAACATTTGTTTTAACTATTTCTGTTGGTAAAGAAACATTAATTTACTAATTACAAATAAAAATTTGTTTATATTAATGCAAACTTATTCTTATCACCATGTCTGTTGCTTGGATTAGTTGTCAAACGGAAAAATCTGCATGTTATGTATGCCATTATCATTCGAATTGCTATAGCAAATATTTATTATTTCTACTTAATAGGAAGAAAATATTAATTATTCGCTATACTTGGGCACTGAGTCATGCCAGGTATAGCCCAGCCCGTAGGGTTACATCAAAAATCGGATCGTGCTTAGCATAGCTCAATAATAAATGGATCGTACCCGGCATGATCGGGGTTTGGACCGTGGTTTATGGTTGTGGTCAGGAGTGTGTGGAGATTGGTGGGAGTGATGGAGTTGTGGTGGACTTGGTGTGTGATGCATCTTAGCTGAGGGGTTGGTGGAATTGGCTGCTTAGATAACGGGTTTTGGAGGGGTTTAAGGGTGAGAAGGGAAGCCTCTACTACCATAGTGTAATTGTGGAATATTAATGGGGTTTAAATTGCCCGTCCGCTACGCTAGGATATGATTTCATGGGAATTTCCCACCCGCCTCCTCCGGGATATAGCCGTTAGCCTCGTCTGGGAGCCCATAATATAAGGGCTGGTTTAGTATCTTTTTGGAAAAAAAAAAATTTTCAGTTGAAAAAAAAAGTACGGTGGTCCTTATTTTCTAATAGAGGAAAGAGAAAATATGTCAGCTTTTCATATAGTTTTTTTTTCTCTCTCTCTCTCTTTCAACTAAACCTAACAAAATAGGAGTGAAAATGGAGCCATACATATAATTTTTCCTTCATCTTCTAATCAAATATAAAAAATTAGTGAAAAACTTGTTCACCACTATTTTTTCCTAACCAAACAACCCTAAATTCTCGTTGAGTATTTTTGCATGAAATATTTTTCTCAAAAATAAATACTATCTCTTCTTAGTACATATTTTTCAATGAAAGATGAAAAAATGTATATGGCGCCATGTGAAAATTGTCCTTCTAATATAATTAAAAAGAAAAAAATAGTTGCAAAATGAAGATGAAAAACTTTTTATTGTTATTTTTTATGTTTGGTTGAGAGAGAAAAAGAAAATTATGTATGAGTCACAAATTTTCTCTTCTCTTTTAGAAAATTAATAACTTTTTCTTGAACAATTTTTTAAAGTACACATTCAACGTCAACAGATCTAATAAAAATTGGTATCAAAAAATATAATAAAAAGTTGATTTCTCAAAGGAAATCCAGCTAAAATCAACCTTCTGTTATTTTTTCCACCCTTTCTTACCATGTATGTTTCTCTTCATCTTTTTTTCTAAATCATTACAAGCATGATAGATTATCTAAACTCTTAGATGAATGATGATAACATCTTCAAATGAAGATAGATTAACTAATACTTTTTAAATTAAGAATGGACAAAATGAAATCAAACCTTACCTAGGATGTAAAGTGTATTTGCTTCTAATTATATTTTAATTTTTAGTGCTGATCCAATTTTTTAGTTATGTTGAACCCTAGGCTCAACAGCCAAAGTTTTAATGGGAGAGCCATCAATGAGATTTAGGTAAGTGCTAGTTTTTTTTTCTTTTGGTCTTTTATCGAGTGAAAGTGGATTTAGGGAACTGCAGCAGGAGTTGTTGCATGGACTGTACACTTTGAGTTTGTTGTGTGTTCTGGGCCAAGTTTTTTCCTTGCTTTTCAATTGTCTTCTGACTTCCAAAATTTTCCTTCCACCATTGTTGTTGGATGATTTAATTGATACTCATTATGGATCATAAAATGGATAGTGATATAAAAAACCAAATAAAATGAGTTGAAGCTAGTTTGGTCCATTGGAAATGATCGATCTGTCTAATGGGATGTAGACCCATGGCTATGCAATAATGCCCCAATAGACTACTACTAATTTCTAATGTAGATTACTTGGTCCCTGGTGCCTCTCTTGTTATCGTTTTGCATGGTGACGGATGGATGCTGAAACATGAGCTTAATCTCATCCCTTGTTCCTCCTTTTTACTCTTACAAGTTATCTTAGATTCATACAATAGGTAGTGATCAGCTAGATGTCCAAAAATGGGGGCGAGGCTATCATGAACTCTGTCATGGTCAAAGAGGTTTATGAAAGGCAATCTCAGGTGGATCATAAAGCACTCAATAACTACTATAAAAATATATTAGTGGGATGCATTGTATTGAGTTTTGTTTTTGTATGTAGAAAGTATTAATTAGAAAAGGCTTACCTACATCTTGGCTTTTAATTAGTATTATTTCTGGTCTTTCACCACACTATAGCAGATGCAATCTTGATGGAGGAACATTGGAGCATCTCTTTTTTTATATCCATAATCAAAAACTATATGTGAGTTGGACTCTCCTTATTTTACCTTCCAAATGGATTGATTGCAAGAAGTCATAAATTTCAATTATTAGTCATATTCTAGCGATCTATGGTTTTCTTGATCACTCTCAATCCATATCCTTCGATATATCCAGAGAGAAAGGAATAAGAAGTTACCTTAGCATAAGGTAACACGACAACAATTTTGTGTTTTTGCGACGTTAAAAAAAAAAGCTTTTTTAATGCTAAAAAGTATCAAAAAAATATCATTCAATACTTCTTGAAGCGTCGAAAAAGCAGAAGCGGAAACAAAATTTTTGACGCTTTTGAAAGCGTCAGGAGAGTTTGATCTTACCGATGCTTTAAAGCATCGGCAAAATTTCATATTGCTGATGCTTTAAAGCATCGGCAAGATCAAACTATTCCGACGCTTTTTATAAAGCATCAGAAAATTTTGATCTTGCCGACGCTTTAAAGCATCAACGACTTGCCTCATGTTGTTTCGATGCTTTAAAGTGTCGGCAACATTAGAATTTGTCGATGCTTTAAAGCGTTAAATAATTAAGTTTGTTAAATCTTTTAATTAAAAATAAAATAACAAACAGAAAATTTAAATTAAACCTATATAAAGTAATTAAGATAAAATCACATTGCATATATAAAATTTGTATTAAATCGGTATAATACAATTAAGATAAAATTATATTAAACCTGTTATATTTAAAAATAATAATAAACATAAAATTAAAATTGAGCCGATGCTTTTCATAATTTTAAAATCAATTTCTGTACAAATTTATATTAAACATGTATAATGCAATCATAACAAACAAAAAATCACATTACATACATAAAAAAATCAGCTCAAATAATTGCACTATCAATAAACGCCTTCCAAATGACAAGAAAACTGAAATATTTCAGAGAACCTCAAATATATATAGAAGCATTAATTTATTTGATAAAAAACAACAAAAATCACATCAATTTGACTCAAAAAATTTGCAAGTTCAACCACAAGGGAGGAAGGAGGGTGTGGTGTGATCCACAAGAAATTATAGAATAGAGATTTTTCAACAAGCCCTCAAGAACTCAAAATTCTATGAAAAATTAAACTAATCCAAGAAAAGTATCAGAAGCTTGCTCGTACCTAGCTGGAGCCCAATGGTGGAGGAGCAAAGATTGAAATGAGATTTCGAGCGTTAGGATTCGATCGGAATCATTTTCTTCCAGGAGAAGAAAAGGGAGGGAAGGAATAAGCATAATCTATGGACCCATCCAATAAGATGACTTAATAAACTCTTATCTATCGGATATTTTACCTCATTAAATATCAAGAGTTTTACTATAGGTTGCCTAAATTCCCTGCTAAACAGGCATCTTACTATAGGAATACATTGTGATGACAATCTGCTTGTGATTGGACCACAAAAGAGAAGAGAATGAATGATTTATCTCACCTGAGAGGATTTGAAGATTAGGATCAGAAAGAGAAAAGACAAGGGAGCATGGCTAGGGTTTCGTTGGTGCAGGAGAGATAGAGATCGGTGTGGGAGAGACATAGAGGGGAGCGTGGCTAGGGTTTTATCAGTGCAGGAGAGACAGTTGGTGCGGGAGAAATAGGAGAGACAGAGGGGAGCACAACTAGGGTTTCGCCGGTGTGAGAAAGGTAGTCGGTGTAGGGGAGATAGTTAGAAAGAAAAAGTCTGATGCCAACACATATAAGCGTCATTATTTTGCCTGCGCTTAAATGCATCGTTACACCGGTTAATTGCCGACGCTTTAAAAAAGCGTTGGCAGCTTTCAAAATTTTTCAACGCTACACTGTAGCGTCAGGAAAAAAGGGTTGCCACAACATATATTTGTTGTAGTGTACATAGTACAAAAACTATTTTAATTCAAGTTGAATATGTTATATATAATTTCTATAGAGCTAAATATAACACTCTTTAGAGAAATTCTTGTAGGGAATTTTTATACTTGTTATTTCATGTGCTTTTTCTCACACCCTCATATCATGACATCCATCGCTATTAGGATTTCTCAAATTAAATTTTGATGATTCCATCAATGCTTTGTCAAGCCGAGCAGAACATTTCGTTAAGAATAATCATGGACAATTTTTAGTTAGCCATCTCACTATCAATCGATTTTGTTCCACATTTTGAACTTATATTGGCATCGCATGGGATTCAGAAAGCTTTACCCATTTTTGGACATGGATTGATTATTGAAGGTGATTTTATTATTATATCATGGTTAAACAGTTTCTTTAAATACATACATTCTTTGCTCCTTAGCGTTAAACAATTGATAAAATTTTCTCTAAAGATCTTTAATCAAACTTTTAAAGAGGGTAATCAAGACACTGATTTCTTTACAAAAAAAGGGCTTCATCGTTGAGTCAAGCTATGGTTGGGAGAGACGACTTCCCAATAGGAATACTTAATATTATGACTACAAATATTAGAGGCATGGCTTGCCTGGCCACGCCACTACTAATTATATCCTTGCTACCAAAAAAGAAAAGAAAATAACCATCAAGATATACCATTTTCTCCAAAAATGTGAAGAGCTAGTTAGCCTGGATATTTAGAGAGCAATTTACTCAAATTATGGTCCTCTAGAGAATGGTTTGGATGATTTAAGAAGCATCCACTATGAATCCAACCTTCACCAAATAGATAATGAAAGGAGAGCAAAAAAAATCATAAGGGAATTTACTTGGAATAGTGAAGTTGCATCTATACATACATACATACATACATACATACATACATACATATACATACATACATACACACACACATATATATATATAATCAATCTGTTTATCTATCTATCTGTGTGTGTAGACAGATATAACCAATTGGCTAGAAGTGGGTCTAGATTTTCTTATCCCACCATTAATGGTGGTACTCCTGATAGAGATATAGACTAAAAGATATGCTTTATGTTATGTCTTTACATTTTTAATGAGAATTCATTTTGAGCAATGTGTGCCATTTACTATATATGTGCATGTGTCTAGTATTTACAAAGAGTATTTGATCTAGTGTGTAGAGTACGGCTTACACACAGAAGACTAGATCATCGGTTCTTTTGGAATACAAGTTTATTGTTCACAGTTTTAGATAGAATTGGACACACCATCAGTAGTTCCTGTAGCATAAATTTTAGTAGGTCTGTCTTGACTATGGGGAATGGTTTATTCTAACTATTTGTGCTAGTACACTTTGTGTGTATTGAACAGGATCCGGTTGAGTTGATTATTTTATACTGACTTTATAAAATAATTTAAAACTCATGAATATTATGATTACTTATGCTCTTAATCTGAATTCTATTTCTAGACACGTGTATGTAGTGATTATTGCTTTGATTACACATAGAGTGAGATTCTATATGAGTCAATAAACTCAGTGGGTTGGGCAATAACATTATATATGGTGAATATTAATAGTTGAAGGAATTCGCGTCCTGTTAATTTGGATTGATGATATCCCCTTGAGAAAGCTTATAAGTTTTGATTGTATCAAATCTTGCTAGTGGATTTTGAATCCGATACATCAAATAAGTTAAGTGGATAAGTCTCAAGGATAATAATAGCCAATTAAATTATATTGTTAGTATTTAAATTTAATTGGTGGATATCTGTAATCTTAACGTGGGGAGATAATAAGTATTTAATATTAAGGCTCGAAAATATAAATTCGAATGTGATTAGGAGTACAATTATAATTCTTTAGTGGAATGAATTATAATTTACGTAATTAAATCCTAACCCGGGATAGGATTAGGAGATTTAATTACGTGGGAAGTCCTTTTCATATTTGCCTATTTGGTCCCTGTTGTAGCCCTATAAATACCCTCTCAGTTGGTTGCTAGGGTTAACGTTTTTGAAAAAAAAGAAAAACAAGAAACCCTAGGTCAGCCGAGAGATCCCACCATCTTGTGAGAGAAGGAAGGTATTTCAGGAATATGACGGAAGGCTAAAAGGTTGAGGTCGAGCAATCAAATCGAAGTGTTCCAACGTTCAAGTCTGAAGGTATAATCTTATACTCATAGATTAGAATGGTAAAAGATTTTTGTATTACTCATATACGCTATAGCCGTGATCTTGGGGGTATTCCGTGCTCCCCAACAGTGGTATCAGAGCCACAGCTAATACTGTATATGAATAATGAAGCCATGTTCTCCATTAATCGGAATATGCATGCGTGGGATGGATCGTGCTTGCTGCTAACGTTATTTTGCAGGTTTCTATCCTGTTATTATGGTCACATGAATGTATGTGTTTTGATTTGATATTGCTTAGATCTGTTTTGTGAACTCCGGTTTTAAGGAGGCTAGGATCATTGTAATATTTCATAGCATGTATGCTCCGATTTTTTGAGAGCTTTATGATTGTAAATACGTAGCATGTGAACTCCTATATGGAGGCATAGGATTTTTGTAATCTGGTGCGGCTCTATGGAGGAAGAAGACCCGCTGCAGGTTGCAGGATATGATCAAAAAGTAGTTAGGATTCTAAGGAGAATCCGTTGCAGATAGGATTCTAAGGAGAATCCTTGCATGATAGGATTCTAAGGAGAATCTGTTGCATGATAAGATTCTAAGCAGAATCCGTTGCAGATAAGATTCCAAGGAGAATCCGTTGCAGATCATGATTCTAAAGGAAAATCCAAAGGTTGATCCCCGCTGGGGGCCAGCCCCCAGACCCCCGTATGCGAAGCGGCAAATCGTCGAGCAAAGTAGCAATCATGGTGCAACAGAGATCTTCATCTGCGTAGAAAATTTTGACCATAATAACAGGGATTTTATTTATCTTGTTTATATTGGTTATGTTGCATACTTGCTTGATTGTTTATCCTTTTGTTCTTATGTCTATAACTAGGAGAACATGGTTAATTGGATAATCACTTGCTATTTTGAATTTATAAGATAATCAAATACAAGTTTTATAACCCTCAAAATATTGTTTAAATAACTAAGTGGGAGAGGGAATTAATCACATTTAAATCCCATGGTCCCATCACTTGTTTATTGGTGAGGTAGTTAATTTCATGTGTTAGCATTAGTGCTTTCCTCCCCATAGGATGAAATTGATTGCCAGCTCACCAAGAATAATCCCTGGTAGTTGTTAATGTTGGATTACCTCTCCATCTGAGGGATCCACCATGGGACAATGGATCTAGCATTGAGTGATGGTATACACTTAGGTATAAATATTGGTATCCTCCCCATCGGAGTCACTACAAATATTTATATGACCAAAGTTAGCCAGCTAATTAATTTTACTTGGTATGTTACCTTTTACCTAGATAGTAAAATTAATAGGTTTTATCTGTCTAGATAAATGATGAGTAGTAGACGTCCTCCATCGAGGCATACTATTCAAAATGTACTAGGCTGCTGGCGAATTCTATTATTATGTAGTGGTTGAGGGGCCCTACTTATAATTTTGAATTTAAAGTTTATTGCTCATTATATCTTATTTGATGTATGAATGATTCTCAGGATTAAAATGTCTTCTTTCAATCCACTTGCTGTGATACTCAAAGAAAACAAATTGATGGTCCTAATTACATTGATTGGAAAAGAAACCTGGATATAGTGTTAACTGCAGAAGGGTACAAGTATGTGCTCACTCAGGTCTGTCCCGCAGAGCCCGGTGAAGGGGCTTCAGATGAGGAGTCCCAAGCTTACCGTAAGTGGGTTAAGGCTGATGAGATGGCGCGGTGTTACATATTGGCATCTATGTCAAATGTTCTGCAACATCAGCATCAATCTATGCCCTCTGCCTATGACATGATGTTCAACCTCAAAGAAATGTTTGGGGATCAGAGTCGTGCAGCTAGGCAGACTGCGATGAAAGAACTGATGAACACTAATATGGCTGAAGGAACTCCTGTCAGGGATCATGTTCTAAAGATGATTAGCCTTCTGAATGAACTGGAGATCCTTGGAGCGGAGATGGATGGGGAAACCCAAGTTGATATCATTCTCCAGTCCCTACCTGATTCTTTTAAGCAGTTCTGCCTAAATTACACATGAACAAAATGAATTTTTCATTGGCAGAGCTACTTAAAGAACTTCAGGTAGCAGAGAGTTTCATTATGAAGCCTGCAGTTGCTATGGTTACTGAAAAAGGTTCTTCTTCGAAGTCTCATGCTAAGAAGAAGAAAAAGGTTCAGAAAAAGAAACAGCATCAGGCCCCACAGCCCAATGGGGAAATAAAAAAGAAGGGAAAGTGCTTCGTCTGCAAGCAGCCAGGTCACTGGAAGCAGCAATGTCCAGTTTGGCTTGCCAGGAAACAGGCTAGAGGTATATCTCATTCACTTGTAGTTGAAACTTGTTTAGTGCTGTTATCTACCAGTGGCTGGTGTGTAGATACGGGAGCCACTAATCATGTTTGCAATTCTTTGCAGGGGTTCCAGCAGACCCGGCAGCTAAGTGATGGGAAGATTTACATATTTCTGGGAGATGGCACGAGAGTGTCAGTAGTTGCAGTGGGAGATTTTAGCTTTTCTTTTAGTAGAAATAGAATTTTAATATTAAAAGACTGTTTTTTTGTACCTTCAATTAGAAGGAATTTAATTTCAGTTTCTAAGTTGGTTGATGATGGATATTCAGTTTATTTTAATGACTCCGTTGTTATTAAGAAAAATAAACATTTTATCTGTTCTGGTACATTGGTGGATGGTCTTTATATTATTAATCCTGTTTCTCCTACTGTGCAACTAAATGAAGTGAATAACAATAATAGACCATGTAAGAGAAAACATCCTTCTGAAATGAATCAAACTTATCTTTGGCACTTGCGCCTAGGTCATATAAATCTAAGACGGATTTCTAGACTGGTTCAAGATGGACCATTAGGTTCATTGGAAGTAGAGGCACTACCGGTCTGTGAATCTTGCTTAGAAGGAAAAATGACCAAGCGGCCATTCTCGGCCAAAGGCAATAGAGCTAAGGAGATATTAGAATTGGTTCACTCTGATTTGTGTGGCCCAATGAACATCCAAGCTAGAGGTGGTTTTGAGTACTTTGTCACTTTTATTGATGATTACTCAAGATATGGGTATATTTATCTGATGCGCCGTAAGTCTGAATGCTTTGAAAAATTTAAAATTTTTAAGGCAGAAACGGAGAACCGTCATGGTAAAAATATCAAGACACTACGATCCGATCGTGGTGGCGAGTACCTCTTAGGGGAGTTCACAGATTACTTATTAGATGCTGGGATTGAATCCCAGTTGTCTGCACCTAGTAACGCCACAGCAGAATGGTGTAGCTGAAAGAAGGAATAGGACTCTTATGGATATGGTTAGATCTATGATGAGTTATTCAGACTTACCTATTTCGTTTTGGGGATATGCATTAGAGACAGCTGCATATATTCTTAACTTGGTACCATCTAAGTCAGTACCTAAGACACCCACAGAACTGTGGACTGGGCGCAAGCCTAGTCTAAGACATGTTCGGGTTTGGGGTTGTCCAGCACATGTACTAAAAGGTAAACCAGATAAGTTGGAATCAAGGACAGATGTATGCTTCTTTGTTGGATATCCTAAAGGAACAAAAGGTGGTTTATTTTATTGTCCTAAGGATCAGAAGGTCATTGTTAGCACCAATGCCCGATTCTTGGAGGAGGACTATATTATAGACCACAAACCCAGAAGTAAAATTGCTCTAGAAGAGTTGAGAGGCGATAAAACTAGACAGGCTCCTTTAATACCAATAGTACAAGCAGAAACACCACAAGAAAGTAGGTTCCCAAACTTCCCAATAACTATTCGTAGTGGGAGAAGTATAGTAACACGAACTGACCCTGAACTGATACAAAAGGATACCATTAATGCACCAGTTTCAGAACCAGTGCAGGTTGATGGAGCACAAGGATCAGAGTCAGATCGTATTACTACAAGCACATACAATCAGGTTGTGCCTCGTCGTAGTGGGAGGGTTGTAAATACACCTAAACGGTATACGTTCCTTGGAGAGTCATATGACAGAATCTCTGATGAACTGGATACTGAACCCAGTAGCTACAATGAAGCATTACAGGATAAAGATGCAACTCTTTGGCAAAATGCTATGAAATCAGAGATAGAGTCTATGCACTTTAATCAGGTCTGGGATCTTGTAGAACCACCCGAGGGAGTAAAACCCATCGGATGCAAGTGGATCTATAAGAAGAAGAGAGGAGCAGACGGGAAGGTGGAAACCTTCAAGGCTAGGCTAGTTGCAAAAGGTTTTACTCAGAAAGAAGGGATCGACTATGAGGAAACCTTTTCACCAGTAGCTATGCTTAAGTCTATCCGGATTCTCTTATCCATTGCAGCTCATTTCGATTACGAAGTTTGGCAAATGGATGTCAAGACAGCTTTCCTTAATGGAAATCTTGACGAGTGCATTTACATGATGCAACCAGACGGTTTTATAGTAAAAGGCCAGGAGCACTTGGTGTGCAAGCTTAAGAGGTCCATTTATGGACTTAAGCAGGCATCTAGATCTTGGAATACTCGTTTTGATCAAGCTATTAAATCTTATGGTTTTGATCAAAGTCCTGACGAGTCATGTGTGTACAAGAAGCGTGATGGAAAAACTTTGGTGTTTCTGGTGCTATATGTGGATGACATCTTACTTATTGGAAACGATATGGGAGTGTTATCTTCGGTCAAGGTATGGTTATCTGGACAATTTGATATGAAGGACTTGGGAGAAGCAAGTCACATCCTAGGGATCAAGCTTTTGCGAGATCGCAAGCAAAGGATGATATGCTTATCTCAAGCCACTTATATCGATAAAATTCTCACCCGTTTTGGTATGCATAATTCCAAGAAAGGATTTCTTCCTTTCAGGCATGGAATTTCTCTATCTAAGGATCAGTGTCCTAAGACACCTGAAGAGATAGAAAGTATGAAGGCAGTTCCTTATGCTTCTGCAGTAGGAAGCCTAATGTATGCTATGCTATGTACTAGACCTGATATCTGTTTTGCCGTAGGCATGGTTAGCAGATTTCAGTCTAACCCTGGGCGAGAACATTGGACTGCAGTAAAACATATAATTAAGTACCTGAAAAGGACTAAAGATTATATGTTAGTTTACCAAGCAGATAGTCTTGTGCCTATAGGATATACAGATTCGGACTTCCAATCAGATAATGAATCTAGGAAATCAACCTCGGGATATGTGTTCACTTTGGGTGGTGGAGCAATTAGCTGGAGGAGTGTGAAGCAGACTTGTGTTGCTGACTCTACCATGGAAGCTGAGTATGTGGCTGCATCTGAAGCTGCAAAAGAGGCTGTTTGGCTAAGAAACTTTCTTTTGGATCTTAGTGTGATACCTTCAGTGCAATTACCTATTACACTTTATTGTGATAATAGTGGGGCAGTTGCTAATTCGAAGGAACCCAGGACCCATAAGAAATCTAAACACATTGAGCGTAAGTATCACCTGATACGTGACATCGTGCAAAGAGGTGACGTGCTGGTGACCAAGGTTACATCTGAGGACAACCTGGCAGATCCTTTTACAAAGAGTTTAACTTCAAAAGTTTTTGATAGACATGTAGAGGGCATGGGAGTTAGATGTGTACAAGCATTGCTTTGAGTCTAAGTGGGAGATTGATAGAGATATAGACTAAAAGATATGCTTTATGTTATGTCTTTACATTTTTAATGAGAATTCATTTTGAGCAATGTGTGCCATTTACTATATATGTGCATGTGTCTAGTATTTACAAAGAGTATTTGATCTAGTGTGTAGAGTACGGCTTACACACAGAAGACTAGATCATCGGTTCTTTTGGAATACAAGTTTATTGTTCACAGTTTTAGATGGAATTGGACACACCATCAGTAGTTCCTGTAGCACAAATTTTAGTAGGTCTGTCTTGACTACGGGGAATGGTTTATTCTAACTATTTGTGCTAGTACACTTTGTGTGTATTGAACAGGACCCAGTTGAGTTGATTATTTTATACTGACTTTATAAAATAATTTAAACTCATGAATATTATGATTACTTATGCTCTTAATCTGAATTCTATTTCTAGACACGTGTATGTAGTGATTATTGCTTTGATTACACATAGAGTGAGATTCTATATGAGTCAATAAACTCAGTGGGTTGGGCAATAACATTATATATATGGTGAATATTAATAGTTGAACAAATCCACGTCCTGTTAATTTGGATTGATGATATCCCCTTGAGAAAGCTTATAAGTTTTGATTGTATCAAATCTTGCAAGTGGATTTTGAATCCGATACATCAAATAAGTTAAGTGGATAAGTCTCAAGGATAATAACAGCCAATTAAATTATATTGTCAGTATTTAAATTTAATTGGTGGATATCTGTAATCTTAACGTGGGAAGATAATAAGTATTTAATATTAAGGCTCGAAAATATAAATTCGAATGTGATTAGAAGTACAATTATAATTCTTTAGTGGAATGAATTATAATTTACGTAATTGAATCCTAACCCGGGATAGGATTAGGAGATTTAATTACGTGGGAAGTCCTTTTCATATTTGCCTATTTGGTCCCTGTTGTAGCCCTATAAATACCCTCTCAGTTGGTTGCTAGGGTTAACGTTTTTGAGAAAAAAGAAAAACAAGAAACCCTAGGTCGGCCGAGAGATCCCACCATCTTGTGAGAGAAGGATGGTATTTCGGGAATACGGCGGAAGGCTAAAAGGTTGAGGTCGAGCAATCAAATCGAAGTGTTCCAACGTTCAAGTCTGAAGGTATAATCTTATACTCATAGATTAGAACGGTAAAAGATTTTTGTATTACTCATATACGCTATAGCCGTGATCTTGGGGGTATTCCGCGCTCCCCTACAACTCCATTGAAAGGGACCTTTGTTTTGAGAAAAGTCTTGGAAAGAGGCTGTATTTGGGTTCAGAAAACATACAGTGATACGAGTAAAAGTTGAAATGAAAGTCATTTAGATGTGGCATGATTGCAGTGCTAGTAGTGCTTACAAATGAAAGTCTCATAGATTGTAGCCAAAACATGAGTGAATTCTCAAATTAAGGGAGGTATGATAGGTCAAGCTCTTCCATATTGAAAGGTGAACCACTCCAATTCATGAAAAAAAAAACTACATATTAACCTTGTTTAATATTGAATGTCCACTTAAAACTGAGCTCATAGTAGGCTACAAAAAAGTAAATTCTCAGCTATTGATATGTAAAAAGTTAAAATGAGTAGCATGACATACTTGATAGAATTGGATACTTGAACTTTGCAAAGGTCAGTTATAGCTCTAAATATTATCTTAAATGTGAATTCAAATATCAATACTTGTAAATTTAAGGTGTTCCCTTGTTATCATTCCGTCTAATGGCACAACTTCACATATTAGCATAAGGTCCATAATTCCCTATCAACCATCTATTACATAGTTGCCAGACATGGCCCAAACATTGACTGGGCCAAGGGCTCGGGTCATCGAGTCACTGGTTCAACCATCGACTCACTAGTTGAACCATCGATTCAATTATTTTTATATAAAAATATATTTATATTAATAAAAATTAATTGTTAATAAAATGAACATATAAAAACTAATTTTCATAATCTTCTTTTTAAAAAAATATATTTTTTAATATCTTATTTAATCTCTAAAATTTGCTTAGTTTTATTCTGCATACCTATTTAGTCTGATTTAACTTTTTCTAAAAAAAAAGAAAGAAAATTAAAAAAAATTATATCCGAGTTTCTTTTATTTTCATCATTTTCACTTTATGTCCCTACTTTCCCATCTTAATCCCCATAAAATTTTTATATTTTCATCTTTTTTTCTTTTTTTATTCTCCTCTCACCAATGCTCTTCTTTTCATAATCTCCTTTTCTTTCTCCATAAAACTTGCTAGCATCCCAATGAAGAAAAAGTTGCCATAAACTCTCAGAAATTTAAAATGCCAAAGGCCAGAAAATTTGAAATAGCATTGATAAACCCATCATGCCAGGTTGACTGGTTCATGGATGAACCAATGGGTTGACCAAATTATTCCGGATCTCTTACATATCATGTTTTATGTTAGAATCGGACCGACTTGGCCTTCGGGTTATGGTTCAACCAGTTCAAATGGCCGGTCCAGTCTGGTTTTAACAACTATGATCTATTAGTGATTCACATCTCAATGGAGTGGTGTGGCTTTCATAACTTTACAAGCTAGCTAGCGATGTTTAGCTTTCAAAAATGTCTTAAGGCAGCTCAATTTCAGAACTTCTCTTTTTATTTCTTTATTTTTTCAATAGATTCAAGAGAAAATGTTAGATAATTTGGTCATGTTTCATTTCAAAGAACCCAAAAATGAAGTACACAATCTTCTGAGAGGCAGGAAAAGAATTGGATGAAAGCAAAGAAATGGAAAGTCCATGCAATCTCTCCCTGAAGAAAGTAGCAGTTTTTAGGCGATTTCGTTGGTTGGAATCCAAAATCTTGGTTCTTGTCTAAGGAATTTCCATTTTAATAAAGCCGTAACCATCAGAAAATTAACAAACCGATTGCTGAAGTATTCAGTGACCTACGAAAGGCAAGTAAGTCATCGTGCTTGTTTGTTTGTTTGTTTGTTTGTTTTTTTTCTTTGTGCAAAGGCTGTCATGAGAGTAATGGTTAATTAAGTTGTCTTTGTTAATTATTGTTTTATATTCTTTATTTTCCTGTCAAAACTTTTAAATAACTATTGGATCCCATCATGTTAGGTTAGTTCACTTTAGATTAAAACACAATTTGATCAGATTAATATAAAAAAATAATATAATTAAAACTTTTGCTTGAATTTTTATTCATGATGTTGGATATTAAGTTAGCTTTCTAACATATCTTAAATCACTAAAATTGAAGTTGAATTGAGAAACTTAGAAATAAATTATGAACATTAACAAATTTTAAGAAATTACAAAAATGTCATTGATGGGGGTAAGGATGAGTTTTAATTTTTTATCAAAATTTTTATATTTTAAAATTATGATAGATGAGTTAAAACATTGAGAATATATTTTAAATATTTATTTATTTATTTAGTTTGCTTAAAAATTAATATCATATAAAAACTAGAAAGTTTATTAGTTTTACAAGATTAGTATTCTATGAAAAGTAAAAGATGTCTTGGTTTTAGAATATTTTCTATAAATATAGCTTAATAGAGATCTTTAAATATCGAATTAATAGTCCAGAAGGTAAAGGTTGAAGAATTAAAAAGGATGACAAAGCCCTTAGTATTGTAAATTGAGGATCGGTTCAAAAACAATTTTATCTTAAGAGGCAGTAACCTGATTATAGTTAGAGTTTTTTTTAAATTAAAATTTGGATTTTAAACTTTTGTAAGTAACCTAATTATATTTAAAGTGCTTTATAAAATTAAATAAGATTTAAATTTTAGAATTTATAAATAACTTAATCGTAGTTAGAGTATTTTACTAAAAATATTCATTAGATATTAAAATTTTTTATCAATGTTTTACTTATAAGAAAATTAGAAAACATAAGTTATTAAGGTATTGTTTTATGTTGAAAATCCATATATATAGTTTTACTATATTTCATAAATTATATAAAATTTGCTTTGAATATCTTTTACACCTAATATTCAATTTGAAATATGTTATAATAGATTTATAAAATGAAAGCATAATTAAAATTTTAATCTATCTCTATCTTTTTTTCTAAATATATTGAATCACTTTTTCGTAGTGCATCTTTAGGTTTAAGCTACACATTTTCAAAGTCGTCTTTCCTTTAATTTATCGTCAATTGATACTATTTTTATCTTTTTATGAATTACTTTATTTCTTATCCTATCTTTTTTCTGTTACTACACGTCCATTTTTAAATTCTTGTTTCGGCTAAATTTATTTTATGTACATATAATTTTCTAATAGTTTAATATATACCATAAAACACAATTGGTCTTGTAGTTCTATTATAAATTTTTTCTTCAACTTCATAGATACTTTACAGTCACATAATATTCTAATTATACTTTTCTATTTTTATCTAACCAGCTTTAGTCTTTCGAGTAATATTATCTTCAATTTCTCCTTCTTTATAAATAATCGACTCTAAATATCAAAAATAATTATTTTTGAAAACTTTACGATCCTTAATTTTTTACTTTACGTCTCACTCTATTTTTAATTATACTAAAATTACATTCATCATATATTGTTTTTGTCTTGCTTAACTTAAAACTTTTAGATTTAATGTATTTTTCATAATTTTATAATTATATAATAATATTATTATATTAATATAATATAAAGAATTTTTTATATGACTTAGAGATATTTTGGTTCCTAAATCTCAAGTCAAGATTATTGTCTTAGGGTGATCATGGATACCTAATCTTATGGATGAGTAGGAGATCACAAGTTAGGTAGTGATTTTAGTTGAGGTGATTTAATAGAGGTGGCAATTTTAGACATAACCCATGAACATAAATTAATAGGTTTAGGTTAAGTATAAACGAGTTTGAATCCAAATCGAGCTGACCCATTAGACATGATTAATAGATATATTAGCTTTTGGGTTAGCTCACTAACTCAAAATCAACTCACAATTTATCCTGAAATTAACCTAGCGTTTACCCAATTATTCAATGGGCCAATTCATGTAACCTAACCTACCAACTTGAGTACGACTTGTGAGGCTTATTTATCCAAGTTAATGTCACATTCTAATTAATTATTATTTTATCATTATAGGGATCCAATGATTGGATGAAATGAATCGGGACCATTAAAATTATATTGGGTAGATTTATCATCACAATTCATAACTTAAAATCTTAATCTTTAAAACTTAAAATGTAATAGATAATGCATATATATGCAAGCATTAACTACGTAACATAGAGTATATAAGTTATATAGGCCATATGGGTTATGCATTTATGCCAATCTAAACATAATCTGATAGTTAAATGGGTTACATAGATCATATCATATAACCCCCGTAACACATAGTTCGGGTTTGGATTTAAATTTTTAACATGATTTATAAATGTTTCGTATTCAAACTGACCCATTTGTTATTAAACTTTCAAGTTGACTTGATTTATTTATGACTAATTGGCATGATTGGACACCCTATGATTTAGGATCATAGTCATGTAAGATCAATGAAATGTAATTAAATATAGTGGTCACATCACCTCTACCTAAATAATTGGTGAGCCTGAATGAATTACTTTGCACCAATCCAAAGAGGACTGGGGAACACGGTATCTATAGACTCTCTCTCTCTCTCTCTCTCTCTCTCTCTCTCTCTCTCTTATAGAAAGCCATAGTAAATTTTTCTCATAGGCAGTTTTTGTGAACTGGATACAAAGAAGGATTGGCAGACAATCATGAAGTTGCTAAACAAGCAGTAAATTGTTTTAAGAAACTAAAGAATTAAATCTTGCTTATGTGATTGGAAGTCTTTTTTTTACTAAAGCAGTCATGTTGTTAACTCTTCTAATTGTCATCTAAAAAACTAGTATTAGATTTCTATCTTTCCAAGTAAAGTAGGGCTTAAATGTGGGATCCTCTCCGAGTAGCAATACATGAGGTGACAACCTGTATTGCACCACCCCTATATTTGATGCATTTTCAGTCTACATGCAATTCAAGGACACCTATTGTTGATGCTGAATCACCAGATTATCTGTTTAGGGTTTCTTTTTTCAGATCTCTCTCTTTTCTTTTTCTTTCTTTTGAAGGAAGAAGTCCCCCCACCCCCCTCCTTCCTCTCCCTTTTTATCCTCCTTTTATTATTATTTATCTCTTTTTTTTCTCTCATTATCCTGGATGTCCACGTGTAGGATAAGTGTTCATCTTGCATTACGTGGTCATTCAGTGATAATGCTTAATAAGGATATTAAGAAACTTGCTCATGAAGGAATCCTTTTTCATGATGATCTTGGTTATCCCAAAGGAATGTCAGAGGTAGTGGAGACGTCAGAGTGAGGGAAAAGGGATCTGGCTCCAAAATAGAGGTTCAGTGTCCCCTTTTGGGTATTTGTCTTATGCGGACCATTTAAGGCGTGATGTTTTTAGCATTTCTCGATTTCTGTTCCGAATATGACGGCTTATCTTGTTTAATGGTTCTGACGTGGGGATTATTCTTAAACCGAGGGATCGCCTGAGGCTGGGTGCTGCCTAGACCTTTGGAGGCCGCCCAAGCTCTAGGGGCCGCCTAGAATAGGGGGCCGTCCAAGCTCTAGGGGCCGCCTAGGATCGGAGGCCGCCCGGACTTTGGAGGCCGCCCAAGACTGGGGGCCGCCCAGGACTGGGGGCCGCCCGCCCAAGATTGGGGGGCCGCCCAGGACTGGGGGCCGCCCAGAATAGGGGGCCGCCCAAGACTGGGGGCCGCCCAGGACTGGGGGCCGCCCCAGATTGGGGGCCGCCTAAGATTGGGGGCCGTCCAAGTTCTAGGGGCCGCCTAGGATCGGAGGCCGCCCGACTTTGGAGGCCGCCCAAGACTGGGGGCCGCCCAGGACTGGGGGCCGCCCAAGATTGGGGGGCCGCCCAGGACTGGGGGCCGCCCAGAATAGGGGGCCGCCCAAGACTGGGGGCCGCCCAGGACTGGGGGCCGCCCAGATTGGGGGCCGCCTAAGATTGGGGGCCGTCCAAGCTCTAGGGGCCGCCTAGGATCGGAGGCCGCCCGGACTTTGGAGGCCACCCAAGACTGGGGGCCGCCCAGGACTGGGGGCCGCCCAAGATTGGGGGCCGCCCAGGACTGGGGGCCGCCCAGAATAGGGGGCCGCCCAAGACTGGGGGCCGCCCAGGACTGGGGGCCGCCTAGACTCTGGAGGCCGCCCAAGACTCTAGGGGCCGCCTAGACTCTGGAGGCCGCCCAAGACTGGGGGGCCGCCCAGGACCGGGGGCCGCCCAGGATAGGGGGCCGTCCAAGCTCTAGAGCCGCCTAGACTCTGGAGGCCGCCCAAGACTGGGGGGCCGCCCAGGACCGGGGGCCGCCCAGGATAGGGGGCCGTCCAAGCTCTAGGAGCCGCCTAGACTCTGGAGGCCGCCCAAGCTCTAGGGGCCGCCCAGACTCTGGAGGCCGCCCAAGACTGGGGGGGCCGCCCAGGACTGGGGGCCGCCCAGGACAGGGGGCCGTCCAAGCTGCCTTTTATTTATTTAGTTTAACAATTTTGCACATTATCCATATCATATGCCCCCTCGCCCATCTTTCTTGTATATATGCGTGGCATGCGTATGCAAGGAGGAAGGGCGGAAAAATTTGAATTTTGAAAATTCAGTATGTGATAAGTGATACTTTGGAAAAAGGGAAAGGAGGGGAGGCGCGTGTTTCTGAGAGGATGGCGTCTTTTCACCTGTCCGGCTATACGGACGAGCCATCATGTATTCTTGTGGCGCCCGAGGCGTCATGTCTGGCTTATATATATGTCAAAAAGATCGTCCCTTCCTTTAGTTCTCGATTTTGTGTGTCTTCCTCCGTCTTTACCTCCTCAAGCCCAGGTTAGTTGGCTTTTTCCTCCTCCTTTTTCTTTATGGACCCTTCCGTAGATAGAAAAGGCAAGGGTCCCATGAAGGAGCCCTCCCGAGAGGAGATCCTTCGGGCACGTCGAGAGGCCTTGGGAGGGGTTATCATCCGCGGGGACCAACCCGCTGCTCACTCCAGTCAACCCGTGTCTAGGTCATCACCTCAATCTCTTAGGGCTCCTGGTTCGTCTGCCGGCCATGAGGTGGAGCCTCCTGTGGCTGTCTCCAAACTAGGTGGGCCGGCGGACATTGCTTCAGTAATGTCCTCACAGGACCTTAGAAATCTTAGGGCTCAATTTGGAGTTCCGGATAACATTCAGCTTTCTGTCCCTCTTCCAGAGGACAGGGTTAGTCGAGGGCAACCGGGTAAGATCGCTCTATACGAAGAGTTTTTTAAGAGCGGTCTACGATTGCCGTTTCACCCCTTTTTTATAAATCTGTTAAATCGGTACCACCTTATTCCGGCACAGCTCACTCCCAATTCCATCCGAGTTATATTTTCGTTTTTAGTCCTTTGCTCTTTCCATGGAGCCTCTGCTAGACTCTCTTTGTTTAGGTCCCTGTATAGAATCCGAAACCCAGTTAGGGATGGGTGGTGGAGTTTTGCTTCAAGACCTAAAAGGGTTCTAAAACTCAACCTCCCCTCCAAAATCAAAGGGTGGAAGTCTAGGTTTTTTTATGCGCACTTGGAGGGGTTAGATGTGGATTGGGGTACCCCAGATACCAGCCCAAACCAGAACGCGAGCATTGAAGAAAGAGACCGCGAGCTATTTAATACTTTAATTTCTACAATTATTCCCCCTAGTAGGGAGTTACTATCGGAGGGTAATCTCCGGGAGGCTGCGTTCGTGCCGGTGTCGCTGGCTGCAGCGCCCGGTGAGCTTCAAAGAATTTACCTTTTCTTTTTTCTTTTTTCTTTAGCTAACCCTATGTTTGTCATTTTGTAGCAATGAAGTTCTCTCGAGATTTCTTGGTATCACAGCTTCGAAAAAGGGAGAGGAGTGGACGTGATACGCCAGCGGGGGGCGAACCTAAAAGACCCCGCCAACTGGGATCGGACAGTCAGGTCCAACCTCCAGCGATCATCCCTGAGGCGACCTTGATAGAGGATAGTGAAGAGGAAATGAGTCCTCCGACGAGGGTCCCTGTAGGAGGTCCTGCCGAGAGCATTCCATCTCCCGCGCAGAGTGTTGGGGAATCTACAAGGGACGTAGAAGCAGCTAAAGCTGACTTGCCAGGTCCTTCGTTATCGATGGAAGCTGATGTTCCTGCTCCCGCCTCACCGGGTACTTCAAGGACCCTGCGCTCGGCTCCCCAACCACCTGGCGAGAATATCGGATACAAGAGTTGTCTATCAGAGACAATCCTTAAGCTCGCGACCTTGCCCAGATTTCAAGATAAGCTGAGGAAGGTAACACAGGCAGAGGCGTTTGATACTATGTTTACCGCTACCCTGCAGGTAAAGTCTGATTTTTGCTTCTTTTTTGGTTATCAAACTTGGATACTGACCGAGTGCGTTTCGCAGACGGCTAATGGTCTCTTCGTGCTGCGCGAAGACTTAGACAAAGCTAAGTCCCGGAATGCCAGTCTAGATAAAGAGTTGGTGGATTCTAGGGCCCGAGAATCAAAAGCATTGCATGACCTTCGGGTCATGCAGGAAGATTATCGGACCTGGAAAGGAAGGGCAGAGCAAGAACTGCGGAGTTTAGACGCTCAGCTGTGTGAGGTTCGAGCAAGGTTGCTGCCAACAGAAGAAAAGTTAAAAGAAACTTCCCTCAGGCTGGAACACACGGAGAATCGAGCAGATAGTGCAGAGGCCACCGCTCGTGACGCCATGGAAAAGCTGGTTTTAGCTGAGAAGGACACCAAAAATGCCCTTGATAGAGTCGCAGCAGCAATGATAGAGGCTCAGAAGAAGATGGCTGCGATTGAGACCGAAGCTCAGGAAAAGATAGCTGTGGCTGAGGCCAACGCTCGGGAAAAGGTGGCCATAGCGGAAGCTAGAGCCAGGGATGCTATCAAAGAATACAAGGGCTCCCCAGATTTTGAAGCGGAGTTCCAGGAGGCTGCCCTAGACGCTTTTGTGGAAGGCTTTGAGAAATGTAAGCGGATACTGGCCCGACAATTCAACTTAAAGGACCTCGAGCGTTTTCGACCCATAGATGACGAAGAAGTTTCCGATAGGGAGGTCGAAGATGTGGTGAGTGAGGCAGTGGCGACTGAGACTCTCGCTGCAGAAAAGCCTCTTGCCGAGGAGCCGGCTGCCAATCCTGACGCTGAGAAAGAGCCTTCAAAAACTGATCCAGGGTGTTGAGTTTTATCTTGATTTTTATCTTAAATTCGGTTCCATTTAAGGACCTTTTTGTTGTAAAAATCCGTCTGCTGACAAGATTTAACTCCAAATGAATGAATGTTACTCTTTATCGATCTGGTTTAGTTTAATATTTCCTCTGCTTTATTTTTGGCTCCCGTTTGCGGATCAAGACAATGGTGCTGCTTAATTTAGATAGCCTGCCAGTACTCGACTATTCTTGAAGCGCAACTCAAAGTTACCCTAACCAGGGATTCACACTTTCTTAGGAATGAGTTATACTTGGACCGTAGGGCCATCGAACCGCCTGCCGTGGTCGAGGCCGCTTAAGTCAAGGACTTGAACCTCCTCAGGGGTGAGTTACACCGGCCTGGGGGTGTCCTTTGGACCGTAGGGCCGTCGAGCCGCCTGTCGTGGCCGAGGCCGCTTAAGTCGAGGACTTGAACCTCCTCAGGGGTGAGTTACACCGGCCTGGGGGTGTCCTTTGGACCGTAGGGCCGTCGAGCCGCCTGTCGTGGCCGAGGCCGCTTAAGTCGAGGACTTGAACCTCCTCAGGGGTGAGTTACACCGGCCTGGGGGTGTCCTTTGGACCGTAGGGCCGTCGAGCCGCCTGTCGTGGCCGAGGCCGCTTAAGTCGAGGACTTGAACCTCCTCAGGGGTGAGTTACACCGGCCTGGGGGTGTCCTTTGGACCGTAGGGCCGTCGAGCCGCCTAGGCCGCTTAAGTCGAGGACTTGAACCTCCTCAGGGGTGAGTTACACCGGCCTGGGGGTGTCCTTTGGACCGTAGGGCCGTCGAGCCGCCTGTCGCCCTGAGTAATTATTCAAAGATATGTGTTCAAAAGTGCAGACTTATTTAACGTTTACGTAAATACATCATATCACTGGTAATACGGCCGAAGGTTGTCTGCATTCCATGTTCGGGGAATTAGTTGTCCGTCCAGATCTTCTAGCTGGTATGCTCCACGGTGAAGAACCTTTCTCACCCGATAGGGTCCTTCCCAGTTCGGGGATAGTTTGCCCCCTTCCGTTGGTTTGGACACCGAAGCTCTTCTTAGAACTAAGTCTCTCTGACGAAAGTCCTTCGGGCGGACGCGAGCGTTGTAATATCTTGCTACCTGTTGTTGGTATGCTGCAATCTTAACTCGAGCCTGATCTCTTGCTTCATCAATGAGGTCAAGACTGGCTCTTAAGCCGGGGAGGTTGTCTGCTTCATTATATGCTTCTACTCGGCCACTTGGCAAGCCAATTTCAACGGGAATAACAGCTTCGGAACCAAAAACCAGGTTGAATGGCGTCTCTCCTGTCGGCACTCTGGGTGTTGTGTGGTATGCCCAGAGTACGCTCGGGAGCTCTTCTACCCATCTTCCTTTGGATGTATCCAATCTAGTTCTTAGTCCTCGTAATATCATGCGATTTGTAACTTCAGCTTCTCCGTTAGATTGTGGATGGCCGACGGAGGTGAATCGTTGCACGATACCGAGGTCAGTACAGAAAGTCCGAAAGGCGTTGTTGTCAAACTGTCGGCCATTGTCGGTGATAAGAGTGTGTGGGATGCCGTAGCGACAAATAATGGCTTTCCAGAAAAAGGTTTTAACTTTAGCTTCAGTAATTTTGGCAAGTGCTTCAGCCTCGACCCATTTAGTAAAATAATCAATGGCCACTAGTAGAAATTTGCGCTGTCCTGTCGCAGGGGGGAAAGGGCCGAGGATATCCATACCCCACTGAGCGAAGGGCCAGGGGGAAGAAAGAGAATTTAGCTGAGAAGACGGTTGCCGTTGAATGTAGGCGTACCGTTGGCATGAATCACATCTTTTCACTAATTCTGTTGCATCCTCTTGCATGGTGAGCCAGTAGTATCCTTGTCGGAGAGCCTTGCGTGCTAAAGATCGTCCTCCAGAATGATTCCCACAGATGCCTTCATGAATTTCCCTAAGGACATAATCAGCATCTACTGAACTAACACATTTGAGGAGGGGCTGAGAGAAGGATTTTTTATAAAGTTGACCTTCTAATAGCACAAATTTAGAAGCCCTCCGCTTAAGCAGCTTAGCTTCTTCAAGATCAACCGGGAGAACGCCGTCTTTTAGATACCGGACATAAGGTTCCATCCAGGTTTCTTTTGGATAATGGGCAGGACTTCCTCAGTGGCTTCGATGCTAGGTGCCTCCAGATACTCAATATAGGTCTTCCCCATAGAACTATCCATGGAGGTAGCTAATCGGGCCAACATGTCGGCCCTAGCATTTTCGCCTCTGGGTATATAACTAATAACAAAGTGATCCAATAAGGGAATCAATGATCTAACTTTATTCAGATATTGAAACATGATAGGGTCACGGGCCTCATACTCTCCTGATACTTGGGCGGAAATGAGCTGTGAGTCGGTGAAGACTCGAAGACTTCTGATTCCCATTCCATGCGCTAGCTTGATTCCGGTCAGCAAAGCCTCATACTCAGCTTGATTATTGGTGGCTTCAAAGAGAAATCGAAGAGCATATTCTACTATCGTGCCCTCCGGGCTAGCGAGAATGAGTCCAGCTCCGCTGCCTTGTGAGTTAGAGGCCCCATCAACATGGAGGACCCAGGCTTCATGATCCATCACCTCATTATCCGACAGAATTCGGGGAAGTTCTTCTTGAGGCTGTTCAGACCAGGTGCATTCTACTAAGAAATCAGCCAAAACCTGAGATTTCAAAGATGCCCTGGGTTGAAATGATAAGTCGAACTCTCCCAGTTTGATGGCCCACTTGGCTAGCCGGCCAGAAGTGTCGGGCCGCGACAAAATAGCTCTGAGAGGTTGATCAGTGAGGACGACTATAGGATGAGCTTGGAAATAAGGTCTGAGTCGCCGGGCAGAAACGAATAAAGCGAAGATCACTTTCTCTGCTTTAGAATACCTCTCCTCCGGACCATGAAGTACTTTGCTGGTATAATATACAGGTCGTTGAACGGCATGGTCGCCGACACGCACCAAAACAGAACTAACGGCTTCCGAAGAAGCCGCCAAATAAAGGAAAAGCTTCTCTCCCTCCTCCGGCTTAGATAGTAGGGGTGGTGTAGCTAAGAACTCCTTGAGTTCTTCGAAAGCTTGCTGGCATTCATCCGTCCATTCAAAGCCATCTGCTTTACGCAGGATTTTAAAGAAGGGCAAACATCTCTCAGCTGATCTGGACAGGAATCGGCTTAACGCTGCTATCCTCCCGGTGAGTTGTTGCACCTCCTTCTTACACATAGGTTGTCTCATACTGAGGATGGCTTGAATTTTCTCTGGGTTTGCTTCAATCCCACGCCGGGTGACCAAGAAACCCAAGAATTTCCCTGCTGTAACTCCAAATGCACACTTGCGGGGGTTGAGCTTTATTCTATGGAGCCGGAGGTTGTGGAAAGTTTCCTGCAGGTCAGTGACATGGTCGGTGGCATATGTGCTTTTTGTCAACATGTCATCTACATACACTTCCATATTCCGACCGAGTTGGCTTTTAAACACCTTGTTCATCAGCCTCTGATATGTAGCTCCCGCGTTCTTCAATCCGAAGGGCATTACTTTATAACAATAAATGCCCTTCTCAGTGATAAAAGAAGTATGCTCTTCATCTGCGGGGTCCAACTTTATCTGGTTATACCCTGAGAAAGCATCCATGAAACTAAGGAGTTCATGACCAGAAGTCGAATCTACTAACTGGTCGATGCGGGGCAGTGGAAAACTGTCCTTAGGACAGGCTTTGTTCAAATCTGTGTAGTCGATGCATATTCTCCATCCTCCGCTGGCTTTCCGAACCATAACAACATTGGCTAGCCAATCAGGATATCGTGCTTCTCGAATATGACCGGCCATAAGCAACTTGTCAACCTCCGCATCAATGACCTTATGCCGCTCAGGAGCAAAACTCCTCTTCTTCTGGCGGATAGGGCGGCAGCTTGGATTAATATTAAGTTGATGAGTAATTACCTCTGGAGGAATTCCGACCATATCCGTTATTTTCCAAGCAAAGACATCCGCATTCATTGATAAGAAAGCCAGGAGCTGGTCCCGGACCTCAAGGGGAAGGAGCTCGCCGATCTGCACGACTTTAGTGGGGTCACCTCCCAGTGGGTAAGATATCAGAAGTTCCGCTGGCTCTCCTCTCCGCTCAGCTTCCCTGGGGTCGAACGACTCGGTCACCGAAGGAACATCACCATCTGGGGACTAGGGGCTAAATGATAGCAAGGTCTGACCGAGTCCACCTCTCCATGCATCACTCCGACCCCTTGCTCGGTAGGGAACTGCACTAACAAGCGCTTGGTAGATATAATTGCATCTAATGTGTTCAAGCCGGGACGACCAAGAATGGCGTTGTAAGCCAAGGGAACCTGAACCACCAGAAAATCCATCATAACCGTGCTTTGACACGGTGGCGAACCCGCCGTAGCTGGCAGAGTAATCTCGCCCTCCACCCGGATGGAGTCTCCAGTAAAACCAACCAGAGGGATGGCTACGGGCCGAAGAGAATCCAGAGATAGACTCATCCGAAGAAATGCGTCATAGGTAAGCACATTAGCGGAGCTCCCGCTGTCTATTAAGATTCTTTTTACAGGATGCCTAGCGATCGTCATTGAGACAACACGCTATCATCCTTTACAGTATTACCCCCGCTACACTTCCCTCAGGAAGGGTTACATCATTTAACACTTCTGCTCCTCTTGGTCTCTTGGAAGATGAAGCCTTTCCACGAGAAATCATGCCCACCATCTTTTCTGTTGGGGTGTTGTCGATGCTAGCTTGAGCAGGAGGAGGTCCCATCAGAGCCGGCACCGGAGGAACTTCCTTTTTCTGCACATATTGCCCCAGATAGCCCCTTTGAATCAGCTCTTCGATGGCCTGCTTCAAATTCCGACATTCTTCAGTATCGTGGCCATAATCCCTATGGAAACGGCAGTAGCGACTTCTATCACGGGCAGTGCCCTTCTTCAACGGGGGCGGACGCCGCAAATAAGGTTCGTTTTCAATCTCCATAAGGATATGACTTCGAGGTGCCAAGAGGGGTGTAAGATGGTCCTCCCTGGGAGCTTGATTCTTGCGGCGATCAGTCGGTCGATGCAAGAGCTCAGGCTTCTTGAGGGGAGGTCCGACCAATTCCGGGCGAGCGGGTCTTTTGCTAGCCCTCCCCTGCACACCTCTCCTGGATGAATCAGCTTCGTCGGCGCGGATGTACTTCTGCGCGCGGCTCAGGAGATCGGCGTAAGAAGAAGGAGGCTTTTTATCAAGAGAGTAAGTAAAACGGGAGGGTCGGAGCCCCCGCTTTAAGCTAGAGTGGCCACAGCGTCCTCAAGATGATAAACCTCCAGGGCCGCCACCTTGAAGCGGGTTACAAAATCCTTCAAGGATTCTCCTTCCTGCTGTTGCACTGAGAATAGGCTGTCTGCCACCCGAGGAATTTTTCGACAGGCGTCGAAGTGAGCCAGAAAAGACCTCTCTAACTGCCGAAAAGAGTCGATACTTCGTGAGGGCAGACGAGAATACCAGACACGAGCCGCCTTGCGGAGGGTGGCCGGGAAGGCAATGCATAAGAGGGCGTCTGTTGCCCCCTGGACCTGCATGATAGCTTTATAGCTTTCCAAATGATCTAGGGGATCAGTGGTGCCGTCATAGGGATCAAGCTGAGGAAATCGAAACCTCCTTGGAATGGGTTCTCCCATGATACGCCGAGAAAGAGGAGGGCGGGCATCATAATCTGATCCTGGCTGGTTATTGATTCTTTGACTGAGTTCTTCCAGCCGACGGTCTTGCTCTTCAAGGCGCCTTTCCATTCTGTCGGTCACGCCTCCTTCAGCCGGTTCAGGAGAACTGGAAGGAGTTCGATGGCGCCATCGACGATGCCCCGCATAAGGTTCCTTTCCCCGTCGCCGACCGGTAGACAGACCGTCGGGGGAATGGGATAAGGAGCGGGAACCGTCTCGGAGACTCTGGGACCGCCGCCTTCCTGGAGAATAAGAACGGAGAGGCCTCGTCGGAGGAGATCTCCCCCGAGCTGACTGTCGGCTAACAGGAGTAGCCGACCTAGGCGATAGAGGCCGCTCGAGCCGTTGTGGAATCCCTTGAGAGTGTCGTTCTTGCAACCGCTGAACCATCCCCACGAGAGTCTGGACCTGCTGAGTGAGGATTTGCAATTGGTCTTGGGGAACAGCCGGAGTCGGTAGTGGTGAGGAAGAAGCCGGAGGGGTCGACTTCACCGGCCGAGAAGGGCCAAGAGGTGCGAGATCATCATTGGGGGCGAAGGATGCCCCCCAGACCAATCAGTAGGATCTTCTTCCAGAGATCTGGAACTCATCTTTGTGGAATCGTAGAACAGGCGTATCTCACTGCTCCGACGATAAGCCTCCCCCTTCCTGGCGCGCCAATCTGTTGATGCTGGATCACCAGATTATTTGTTTAGGGTTTCTTTTTCAGATCTCTCTCTCTTTTTTTCTTTCTTTTGAAGGAAGAAGTCCCCCCCCCCCTCCTTCCTCTCCCTTTTTATCCTCCTTTTATTATTATTTATCTTTTTTTTTTCTCATTATCCTGGATGTCCACGTGTAGGATAAGTGTTCATCTTGCATTACGTGGTCATTCAGTGATAATGCTTAATAAGGATATTAAGAAACTTGCTCATGAAGGAATCCTTTTTCATGATGATCTTGGTTATCCCAAAGGAATGTCAGAGGTAGTGGAGACGTCAGAGTGAGGGAAAAGGGATCTGGCTCCAAAATAGAGGTTCAGTGTCCCCTTTTGGGTATTTGTCTTATGCGAACCATTTAAGGCATGATGTTTTTAGCATTCTCGATTTCTGTTCCGAATATGACGGCTTATCTTATTTAATGGTTCTGACGTGGGGATTATTCTTAAACCGAGGGATCGCCTGAGGCTGGGTGCTGCCTAGACCTTTGGAGGCCGCCCAAGCTCTAGGGGCCGCCTAGACCGCCCAGGAGGGGAGGCCGCCCACTGGGGCCGCCCAGACTGGGGGCCGCCCAGGACTGGGGGCCGCCCAAGGGGGGGCCGCCCAGGACTGGGGCCGCCCAGACTGGGGGCCGTTGGGGGCCGTCCAAGTTCTAGGGGCCGCCTAGACGGAGGCCGCCCGGACTTTGGAGGCCGCCCAAGACTGGGGGCCGCCCAGGACTGGGGGCCGCCCAAGATTGGGGGGCCGCCCAGGACTGGGGGCCGCCCAGGGGGGCCGCCCAAGACTGGGGGCCGCCCAGGACTGGGGGCCGCCCAGGGGGGCCGCCCCGTCCAAGCTCTAGGGGCCGCCTAGATCGGAGGCCGCCCGACTTTGGAGGCCGCCCAAGACTGGGGGCCGCCCCGCCCAGGACTGGGGCCGCCCAGCCGCCCTGGGGGCCGCCCAGGACTGGGGGCCGCCCGCCCAAGTCTAGGGGCCGCCTAGACTCTGGAGGCCGCCCAAGACTGGGGGCCGCCCAGGACTGGGGGCCGCCCAGGATGGGGGCCGCCAAGCTCTAGGCCGCCTAGACTCTGGAGGCCGCCCAAGACTGGGGGCCGCCCAGGACTGGGGGC
>UESW01002374.1:29711-45943 GCA_900491605.1 Calamus simplicifolius | reverse complement strand
TCCCAGACTCGTCCATCTCCTCCACCTCCTCCAAGAATTCAACCAGGCAGCAAAGCAAGAAGGGATCTCCATCGGCCTAGCTGAAAGCTAGACTACTACTGCTTGTGCTACAGAACAAGCCTTCCTACATGGCGACAAAGATCCTGCCGGAAACCGAAACCACCACCCTGGTGGTGGATGGAGCCCCGTCGTCGAAGCTGCCTCTCAGGACCATCCCCGGGAGCTACGGCATCCCCTTCATCTCACCGATAAGGGACCGCCTCGACTTCTATTACTTCCAGGGCCAGGACGCTTACTTCCAGTCCCGTGTCGACAAGTACGGCTCCACCGTCGTCCGCATCAACGTGCCCCCGGGCCCCTTCATGGCCTCCGACCCCAAGGTCGTGGCAGTCCTCGACGCCAAGAGCTTTCAGGTCCTCTTCGACGTGTCCAAGGTCGAGAAGAAGGACGTCTTTACGGGGACCTACATGCCCTCCACAGCCCTCACTGGCGGCTTCCGCGTCTGCTCCTACCTCGACCCCTCCGAGCCCACCCACGCCAAGGTCAAGCAGCTCCTCTTCAACCTCCTCGCCTCCCGCAAGTCCAATGTCATCCCGGTCTTCCGCACCAACTTCACCGAGCTCTTCCAAACCATGGAGGCCCAGATCGCCGCCGACGGCAAGGCCGACTTCAACAAGCTCAACGACGACACCTCCTTCGAGTTCATCTGCGAGGCCTACTTCGGCGTCCGGCCCTCCTCCTCTGGCCTCAGCTCCACGGGCCCCACCAAGGCCACCAAGTGGCTTTTCCTCCAGCTCGCCCCCCTCCTGTCTCTCGGCCTCCCCAAGATCGTCGAGGAAGTCTTCCTCCACACCTTCCCCCTGCCATCCTGCGTCGCCAAGTCCGACTACAAGGCCCTCTACGCGTACTTCAGTGACGCCGCCAAGCCGGTCCTCGACGCCGCCGTGATGCTCGGGCTGTCCAAGGAGGAAGCCTGCCACAACCTCCTCTTCGCCACCGTGTTCAACAGCTACGGCGGCCTGAAGGTGATGTTCCCGGGGATCCTCCGGTGGCTGGCCACGGCCGGCACCGAGCTCCATGCTCGGCTGGCCGAGGAGATCCGGTCGACGGTGGCAGCCGAGGGAGGGAAGGTGACGCTGGCGGCGGTGGAGAAGATGGAACTGACGAAGTCGGTGGTCTACGAGGCCCTGAGGATGGACCCGCCCGTGAAGTTCCAGTACGGCAAGGCCAAGAAGGACCTCATCATCGAGAGCCACGACGCGGCGTACGAGGTGAAGGAGGGGGAGATGCTCTTCGGGTACCAGCCTCTAGCGACGAGGGACGAGAGGGTGTTCACCAACGCCGGGCAGTTCGTGGCGGACCGATTCGTCGGCGACGAGGGGAAGCAGCTTTTGAAGTACGTGGTGTGGTCGAACGGGCCGGAGACGGAGAGCCCATCGGTGGGGAACAAGCAATGCGCCGGGAAGGAGCTGGTGGTGCTTATGGGGCGGCTGCTGCTCGTGGAGCTTTTCCTCCGCTACGATACCTTCACTGCGGAGTCGGGACGCAGTGCTCGGGGTTCAGGTCACCTTCACGTCGTTGACCAAACCCAGTCCTTCAACCTAGTTTCCGTGCTGATGGGATGGGCGTTCGTTCTACGGCCGGCATCGATTGAGAACTTGAAATAAGTCACGGTCCGATTAATAGGATCTTTCCGGTGTTTTGTTTTGTAAGCATGCTTGCGATCAATAACGTGTCGGGTCCGTATTGGCGTGAATAAATAGTTTGGAATTATCTAAATCATTGTTATAATTTATGACAAAATTATCTTATCGTATGGTAAATTATGAAAAATTATTTTATCTAAATCAATGTTAACGTCAACGCAAACTGATCCAACCACTCTGCCCAGTCGATCCACCAACTCAGGCCGACCAGATCCATTGGCGAATATATGCAAGCTGGGCGGCCGTCAAAAAGGCATTGGATCACCAATCCATTGCGGGACCGGCCACTTTACTCGCCCTAACGCGCCGGTAGCGAGCGCGAACATTAACACAGCGTCACAAATTCCGAAATCATAATTATTCTTAAAATTCAATCAGCTAATAAGTATAGATGTTTTTTTAATAGTAAAGAAAAAGGTTCAAGATGTCATAAATACAACTTCATCGATATAAGTTGTGGGTAGAGATGCAGTTCAATAGCTTTTTTTTTTGATAATATAACCTAATTTGATAGATAATTTGCTATTTAATTCTTTGCAGGTGAATCATGTTCAATTTACGGTTGTATTCTAAACGTGTAATGCTGATTTGATACCACCACATATACCCTTTAATTAAGTCGATTCCACAAAAGCTATCCGCAAGCAGCATGGCATGTGACCGCAAGATAGAATAAATATTAAAGAAAGGACCGCCATAATCCCTCGTCAAGGGATGGAAATGCCCCATAATATAATATTATTAAAGAAAGCGTTCTTGCGCAATGTTTTAAAAATCAAATTGATCAACAAATTGGTTTAACATTTGGACTGTGAATCAATGGATTCAATCGAATGAATCAATTTAATTGAACCAAATAATATCATAATTAATTTTAAATTTAATAATATAAAAAAATAAAATATTAATATTAATTTAAATAAAAAATTAAAATATTAATTTAATTCTAATTTTATTTATTAAAACTAAAAGTTTAAAAATAATAATTAGAAAAGTAATATGATAAATTTTAGAGAAAAAGAAGTTATCAAAAATACATAAAATTGGTAAAAGATATGTATGATATAACTGTTGAATGTTGTGGTTCGGTCATTATGGTTCCGCGGAGGTAGGTGCCAAGGGGCCAAGGTGGCAGCCATAAATGCCTTAAAGCAAGTGGATGCAAGTGGCCTTTATGAGGCCATAAATGCCTTGATGCAAGAGACATAGCGTGGTTACGGAGTATGTTGGCCTAGCTGAGGCTGGCCGAGCTATGTTGAAGCTGGCCGAGGTTGAGGCTGGCCGATCTATACTCAAGCTAGTAGAGGCATGCTTTCGCCTTTCTTTTATTCCATTAAATGCTGGCCAAGTTATTATGACCGTTTCTGCACCATTAAATGCTATAGCCTATTGACTTGACTGCAGGATATTAATGAGGTGGCCCTTGGAAGAACCCACGCACATAACGTGGCCCTTTTTTCCTTTTATTCTCTTTCTTTATTATGACGAGACACTTGTTGCTAGAATGTCGCACCAGCTAGCCAACAGGCAAGCAGGGCATTTGGATTGGGCGCGATCCCATCGCCAATGTGAGCGGTCAACAATGCAATAACGATTTTACCCTCATTGGAAGCTGGGAAGGAGAAGCGAACGCCATACTCGAAGGTAGCCCCTTCTGGGCTGGTGAGGATTAGGCCAGCGCTGAGCTACCGTCATTAGATGATCCGTCAACATGGAGCAGCCACAGGGCGTCAGGCTTCGGTTGCTCGGGGAGTCTGGAGTGGAACCATCCTCCGGGATAGTACATTCAAGGAGGAAGTCAGCTAGAACCTGGGCCTTGATGGCCGGGTGAGGCTGGTATCGGATGTCATGCTCGCTTAGCTCGACGGCCCATTTAGCCATCCTTCCTGATGTCTCCGAGCGATGAACCACCGCCTTGATGGGTTGGTCGGTGAGAACTGTCACAGAATGCGACTAGAAATATGGCTGCAACCTCCGAACCGACGTTGCTAGGGCCAAAACTAACTTCTCGATCCGAGTGTACCTTGTCTCGGCGTCCCGGAGCAGTTTGCTGACATAGTAGATTGGCTTTTGAGTCTTTTTCTCTTCTCTAACCAAAACCGAGC
Organism: Calamus simplicifolius; assembly: GCA_900491605.1. Classification (NCBI taxonomy): domain Eukaryota; kingdom Viridiplantae; phylum Streptophyta; class Magnoliopsida; order Arecales; family Arecaceae; genus Calamus; species Calamus simplicifolius. Next base: position 42,132 of record UESW01002374.1, on the reverse strand, counting down.
CAATTGCGCCTTCTGAAACCGCCAAGTATAGGAATAGCATCTCTCCCGAGTTGGGGCTGCTGAGGAGGGGTGGAGAGCCGAGATACCTCCTGAGGTCCTCGAATGATTTTTGACACTCGGGAGTCCATTGAAAATTCTTGGCGGATCGGAGAGCTTTAAAGAAGGGAAGGCACCTTTCGGCCGATCGAGCTACGAAGCGGTTGAGGGCCGCGATCCTTCCTGTCAGGCGCTGGACCTCTTTGATAGATGTTGGGGGTGTCATTTGCTGAAGGGCTTGAATCTTCTGCAGGTTGGCTTCGATGCCTCGCTGAGAAACCATGAAGCCCAGAAACTTCCCAGAATTGACACCGAAGGCACACTTCATTGGATTGAGCTTCATCCGATATTTTCGAAGCATCACGAAGCTCTCAGAGAGGTCCTCAATGTGCTGGGATGCTTCTTTGCTTTTGACTAGCATGTCGTCGACATATACCTCCATGTTTCGGCCGATTTGCTCCTTGAAGACCTTGTTGACCAGCCTTTGGTAAGTTGCTCCTGCATTCTTCAGACCAAAAGGCATGACACGGTAGCAATATGTACCTCGATCGGTTATGAAGGCGGTCTTTTCTTCATCCTCAGGTGCCATTCGGATTTGATTGTAACCGGAATAGGCATCCATGAAGGTTAGCATCTAATGCTCTGAAGTAGCATCTACAAGCTGATCGATCCAAGGGAGAGGGAAGCTATCCTTCGGGCAAGCTTTATTGAGGTCGGTGAAGTCGATGCAGATCCGCCATTTGCCATTCGACTTCTTTACCATGACGACATTGGACAGCCAGCTTGGATATTTTACCTCCCGAATGAAGTTTGCCTTAACAAGTTTGTCGATTTCTTCCTCAATCGCCTTCTGCCGCTCAGGGGCGAAGCTCCTCTTCTTCTGCTTTATGGGCTGGGACATTTCATCCACATTAAGACGATGGACGAGAACATCCGGCTGACTCCCGGCATATCGGAAGCTGACCAGGCGAAAACATCAGCATTCCTTCGAAGAAAGTCGATCAGCTCCGTCGAGGTTTCCCTTTTAGGAGTGACCCGATCTTTATAGTTCGTTCTGGCCAGGCTTCGTTCAGCGGCACCTCCTCCAGCTCTTCAGCTGGTTCTCCCCGTTGCTCGGCAAAATCTTCCGAGCGTCCAGTCCATCAACCTCGGGCAATTTGGATTGCAGGATGGTGACGAAACACTGCCGAGCTACAGCTTGGTTTCCTCGGACTACCCCCACTCCCATCCGGTAGGGAACTTCATTGCTAGGTATGGGATGGAGACAGCGGCTCTAAGGGACATCAGGCCGGGTCTCCCAAAAATTGCATTGTAGGGTGATCGAAGCTTGGTCATCAGAAAATATGTGTGGACCGTGGCAACAGAAGGCCAAGTTCCTGCACGGACCGTCAAGGTCACGACTCCTTCTAGGGTGATAACATCACCGGTGAACCTCATTAGGGTGGAGTCCATAGCCGGAGATTCTCCATAAGCAGTTTCATCTTCAGAAACACATCGAGATACAAAACATTGACGGAGCTTCCACTATCAATGAGAATTCGATATACATCATAGTTGTTCAGATTAAGGGATACAACCAACACATCATCATGCGGGAACTGTATTTTCTGGAGGTCGTTGTCGGAGAAGGAGAGCTCATTTGTTCGCGCTTTCTTTGGCGCCGAACCTTCTTCATCATTCCGTCCACTCGACGGACTGCCAACTGCCTTGATCACATTAATGTGACCAGCGACCGGAGGATTCAGAGGAGGAGGTTGCTGAGGCTCAGGTTGATGATCGCCCCCGTTCCTTGGCTCGGGTGCTCTCCTGAATTGGTCCAGCCTACCCCGCTGGATGACCCTTTCGATCTCGTTCTTCAGCTGCCAGCACTCCTAAGTGTCGTGGCCATGATCCCGATGGTAGCGGTAGTATTTGGTGGGATCTCTCGGGTAGCATTCCTCGGAGAGGAGGTGGTCGGGGGAGCTGGCGCTCTATCGCCATGAGGATCTCCGCCCTTGGAGCAGTGAGCGGAGTGAACCGGTTGAACCTCCTTGGTGGGCTCCGGGTGCGGTTCCTCGGCGGGGTGGAGGAACCCTTTGGCGGCGAGGCGGACTTGGCTGGTGGGCGGATCGGTGCTTGTCCGAGCCCTTGGGTTCCCTTTTCCTTGTCAGCTCGGTGCGGGCGGCTCTCCGCGATTCTTCGACTCTGGAATATTTGTCCGCCAAAGCCATCATGTCGGAGAGGTTCTGAGGGTAGCTGACCTCCAGCGCCAGGTAAAAGTCACTCTCCTTCAATACTCCGCCTGTTAGGCAGACATAGCCACGTCATGATTAAGGTGGTCCACTTCCAACATGGCCATGTTAAAATGGCCGAGATATTTCTTCAAGGACTCCCCCTCTCTCTGCTTAACCTCAGAGAGGGAGTCGGATCTCCGCCGGTGACGATGGCTGCTGACGAACTGGCTGATAAAGAGGCGGCTCAGTTCGTCGAATGAACTAACGGAACCTGGTTTCAAAGCATTGAACCAGGTTCGAGCGGATCCCCTGAGGGTGGAGGGGAAGGCATGAGAGGACCGCATCTGATGCCCCATGGAACATCATGATCAATCTGAAGCTACTGAGGTGGTCGTCGGGATCGGAGGCCCCATGATAGGGCTCAATGGCGGGCAGCTTCAAATGGGAGGGAATCACTTCCTCCATGATTCCCTTGGAAAAGGGAATGCCCTGCTCCGTCTGATGGCGGAGCGGATGGGCCTGCTTGGCAGCATCTAACTCCTGGCGCATCTCCCGGAGTTGCTGGCGAATCTCTTCAGGCACAACAGGAGGGGCCAACGAGGAGAGAAATGAGACGGGGTTGAGTCGTGGCGAGAGAACACTGAAGAGAGGGATCGGGCCTGCCAAGATCGGGGAAGATCTTTGCCACGGCCTCCTTGGGGGGCTGGCTCAGCTCCCTAGGGCGGCGAGGGGGGTCTACGACCCCATACGGGCTGGAGGAGGAGATCGTCGGATGAGCGGGGGCTGCATTCTCCTCAGGAGGATGAGAGGCAGGAGCGGCTGGTCGGGGAGCTTCAAAATTCCCCTGAATCAAGTGGGTTAGAGCCTGGACTTGCTGAACCAGTAAGGCAAACTGGTCCTGGGTCACTCGGGCCGCCGGTGGCGATGGAGTCTCAACTGGCGGCGGTGATGGCGCTACCCTGCTCATCGGATCAGGTCTTTGGGAGGCGACCTGATCCCGGGCTTCGGAGGTAGCCTTTCTTCGGTTGGCTATGAGAGGAGTTCTCTTTCAGATCGAGATCCTTGTCTCCTGAATCACATTATGGGACTTGAGGGCCCTTCCTCTAGCGCCATTTTGTTGCTGCTGAAATCTGTCCTAAGACTCGAGCGCGATCGGGCTCCCTCTGGGCAGACCTGCAAAATAGTCCTCACGCGAGAGGCGTTGGGGGTGGCCCTCCGTGGAAGACCCTTCGACGCTCAAGTTAGCGGGGATCGGCAATCAACAAACAAGAGGAGAAGGCTCTCGCTGAAGAGTCTCTCCAAGGGTGGCCTTTGAGAGCTCTGAGCAGAGCGCTAATGGTGGAAAATGGGGGAAGTCAAGGCAGAAAGAGAGTGTGCCAGTGAGCAAGTGCGCATGATGGTGCGTACCTTAGAAGCAGGAAGACGGTTGTATTTATAGAGGGTCACCTGACTGCTTGGAGGCATCGTGGGTCTGAAAGCCATTGAAATCCAAATCGAGTTTGTTATGATCTAGCGGGATCCGTATCTTGTCAGTTAGAGGATCGATGGCTGGAAGAGCTAGTTGATGCCATGAGGTTTAATGATCACATGGACCTAGGCCACTCTTGCGGGTCCTAGGCCATCCTGGGCATGATTCGCTGCATGAAATCTTATTCAGTTATAGTTGATTCGAATTCTTACGCGCCGGATTCCACAGAGGTATTTTGAACGCTGTGGTTCGGTCATCATGGTTCCGCGGAGGTAGGTGCCAAGGGGCCAACGTGGCAGCCATAAATGCCTTAAAGCAGGTGGATGCACGTGGCCTTTATGAGCCCATAAATGCCTTGATGCAAGAGACATAGCGTGGTTGCAGAGGCCGAGGTATATTGGCCGAGGCTGAAGCTGGCCGAGCTATGTTGGCCGAGCTATGCTGAAGCTGGCCGAGGTTGAGGCTGGCCGAGTTATGTTGGCCGAGCTATACTGAAGCTGGCCGAGCTATGCTAAAACTGGCTGAGGCATGCTTTCGCCTTTCTTTTTATTCCATTAAATGCTGGCCAAGTCATTATGACCATTTCTGCACCATTAAATGCTCCAGCCTATTGACTTGACTGCCGGATATTAATGAGGTGGCCCTTGGGAGAACCCATGCATATAACGTGGCCCTTTTTCCCTCTTGTTCTCTTTCTTCATTATGACGAGACACTTGTTGCTAGAATGTCGCGCCAGCTAGCCAGCTGGCAAGCAGGGCATTTGGATTGGGCGCGACCCCATCGCCAATGTGAGCGGTCAACAATGCAATGACGATTTTACCCCTCATCAGTTTACATCAAGGATCTGTCTTAAGTCCGTATCTTTTTGTATTAGTTATGGATGAATTAATCAAACATATTCAAAATGATATCCTATGGTGTATGTTATTTGCAGATGATATAGTGTTGATTGATGAAACTAAATCTGGAGTAAATGTTAAGCTAGAGATTTGAAGAGAGGCTTTAGAATTTAAAGGTTTTAAGATTAGTAGAATTAAAACTGAATACATGAAATGTAATTTTAGTAGGAGTAGAAATATAAATGAGAAAACAGTAAAGATTGCAAGCCAAGAAATATCAATGAGTGAAAAATTTAAGTATTTGGGATCAATTATCAAGTAAGAAGATGAAATAGGTGAAGATGTGAATCATAGAGTTAAAGCATGATGGATTAAGTGGAGGAGTACTTTGGGAGTATTGTATGATCGCGCATCCCATTAAAATTAAAAGAAAAATTCTATAAAACTGCTATTAGGCTAGCTTTGCTATATGGAATAGAGTGATGGGTAATATTAAAAAATATGTAAATAAATTAAGTGTAATAAAAATATGTATATTAAGATGGATACGTGGTAAAACTTTAAAAGATAGAATTAGAAATAAACATATAAAAGAAATGATAGGAATAGCTCTAAGGTGGTTTGAACATATACAATGTAGACCTTTACTCTTTCAATTAGAAAGAGTGATCTTTTAATAATTCATGGTAAAATAGAGGTAAACCTAAACTAACATAAGTAGAAATAATTAAAAAAATATAACTATTTATAATTTAAATATCGATTTGATCCTAAAGAAAGCAAAGTGATGAAAACAGATTCATATAGCCGATCATGCATGATCATGGACACGCGACTATGGACAAGAAAACGGCGTCCACCAACTCATGCCCGCCAGATCCGCTGGCCGATAACGTGCAATCGGGCGGCTGTCAAGCGGCCTTGGACATCCTAATTCCTAACCACCGTTGAACCACATAACTCGCCCTAACGCGCCACTAAACGTTAATGGACGTGAACGTGCATTACAATTTCCGAGTTTTCGGTGAATCACAATCATAATTATCTCATGGGACTCAGCCTTGTGATATCATATTCCATTAGTTATGCTTACTTGTTACCGCTTTATGGATGTAATATACTTATGGCTCTTACAATATTTTTCTATGTTTGATTGAAAGTAAATTTATATTAAAAATATTAATTTAATTATAATATCTTTAGAATGAAGATTGCATGCGAATTAAATGAATATTGGTTATTAATAGATATAGAAGGAAAAATAAAAAAATATTGAGGGATAATTTTATCCTTATATTTAATTTTTTTTTTAGTTAAAGAAGAAAATTAAGAGCTTGAAAAAATAAATATCGACCTTTATATTTGTAATTTCAAAGATACTATTATATTTTAATTTTAAAATTCATTATATTCAAAGTAGTTTCTTAATTTTGATCAAAATATAAAGTTAATCATATTATAATTATTATGATATGGTATAATTTTATTTCACTTAAGCTTACCTTGTGCATTAGGCATGCGAAATGCATAGGAAATGTTTTTTTTATATTTATTATGAAATATAATTTTAAATATTTATACATAAAAGTTTACTGTAATGTGGTAAAGGCATTTAGATAACTTATGTCGACTATTATTATTGTTTCAAATAATAATTAGTAATTTAAAATGATGGCTATCTCTTATTTATTATAACTTAAAAAGTGTCAGGAACACTTCACTAGGATATTCTTTGCTTTAAATAATATTTATTTATGAACTATTTCTGAGAATGATGTAGGAGAGAAAACTATTTTCGAATATAATATTAGAAATGCTAGTTAGGAATCCTAGGTTTTTGTTAAAACCATATCATGAGGTGGGATCGTCTGTTAGACAGATGATTTAAAAAACATATGATTGTTAGACAGATGATTTTAAAAACATATGATTTAAAAATCATATGTCAAACGGTCAATTTGATTTGAAAAATTTAGCAAGTGATGGACGGACTGTTATGGTTAGTTGGGTTATGAAATTATTTATTGAAGAGACAACTTAAAAATCATCTCGTCAATGGACAAGTTCTGTGAAGAAAAATTTCACTGTCCAAAGTCTACCCTTCAAGAAATAATTTTAGGGCATTAAAAAAAAAAGTAAGAAGCATTGAACAAGAAACGATTTTATTATTGTTGATGCCGGATCACCAGATTTTTTGTTTAGGGTTCTCAGGATCTCCTTTTTAGAAGGAAGAAGCAGCCCCCCTCCCTCCTCCTTCCTCCCTTTTATCCTTTTTCTCTTGTACGTGTTATTATTATTATTTTCTTCTGCTATTTTAATTTTAAAAATCCACGTGTAGGATAAGTGTTCATCTTGCATTACGTGGTCATTCGGTGATAATACTTAATAAGGATATTAAGAAACTTGCTCATGAAGACATCTTTGTCATGATGATCTTGATTATCCCAAGGGAATGTCAGGGATAGTGGAGACGTCAGAGTAAGGGAAAAGGGATCTGGCTCTAAAATAGAGGTTCAATGTCTCCTTTTGGTGTTTGTCTTATGCGAACCATTTAAGGCGTGATGATGTTTAGTATTTCTCGATTTGTGTTCTGAATATGACGGTTTATCTCGTTTAATGGTTCTGAAATGGGGATTATTCTTAAACTCTGGAGGCCGCCCAAGGCTGGGGGCCGCCCGGGACTGGGGGCCGTCCAGACTCTAGGGGCCGCCTAGGACCGGAGGCCGCTAGACTCTGGAGGCCGCCCAAGACTGGGGGCCGCCCAGGACTGGGGGCCGTCCAGACTCTAGGGGCCGCCTAGGACCGGAGGCCGTCTAGACTCTGGAGGCCGCCCAAGACTGGGGGCCGCCCAGGACTGGGGGCCGTCCAGACTCTAGGGGCCGCCTAGGACCGAGGCCGTCTAGACTCTGGAGGCCGCCCAAGACTGGGGGCCGCCCAGGACTGGGGGCCGTCCAGACTCTGGAGGCCGCCCAAGACTGGGGGCCGTCCAGACTCTAGGGGCCGCCTAGGACCGGAGGCCGCTAGACTCTGGAGGCCGCCCAAGACTGGGGGCCGCCCAGGACTGGGGAGGACTGGGGGCCGTCCAGACTCTGGAGGCCGCCTGGGGGCCGCCCACTGGGGGCCGTCCAGACTCTAGGGACCGCCTAGGACCGGAGGCCGCTAGACTCTGGAGGCCGCCCAAGACTGGGGGCCGCCCAGGACTGGGGGCCGTCCAGACTCTAGGGGCCGCCTAGGACCGGAGGCCGCTAGACTCTGGAGGCCGCCCAAGACTGGGGGCCGCCCAGGACTGGGGGCCCAGGACTGGGGGCCGTCCAGACTCTAGGGGCCGCCTAGGACCGGAAGGGAGGCCGCCCAAGACTGGGGGCCGCCCAGGACTTGGGCCGCCAAGCTGCCTTTTATTTATTTAGTTTAACTATTTTGTTCATTATCCATATCATATGCCCCCTCGCCCATCTTCCTTGTATACGTGTGGCACGCACATGCAAGGGAGAAGGGCGGAAAAATTTGAATTTCGAAAGTTCAGTACGTGATAAGTGATACTTTGAAAAAAGGGAAAAAGAGGGGAGGCGTGCATCTCTAAGAGGATGGCGTCTTTTCACTTGTCCGGCTATACTGACGGACCATCATGTATCCTTGCGGTGCCCGAAACGTCATGTCTGGCATCCATATATATATTAAAAAGATCATCCCTTTCCTTTAGTTTTCGATTTCGATTTTGTGTATCTTCCTCCGTTTTTTTTATCTTCTCAAGCCCAGGTTAGTTGGCTTTTCTTCTTCCTCTTCCTTTTTCTTTATGGATCCTTCCGTAGATAGAAAAGGTAAGGGTCCCATGAAAGAGCCCTCCCGAGAGGAGATTCTCCGAGCACGTCGAGAGGCCTTGGGAGGGGTAATCATCCGCGGGGACCAACCCGCTGCCCAATCCAGTCAACCCGTGTCTAGGTCATTACCTCAGTCTCTTAGGGTTCCTGCTCGTCCGCCGGTCATGAGGTGGAGCCTCCTGCGGTTGTCTCTAAACTGGCTGGACCGGCGGACATTGCTTCCGTCATGTCTTCACAGGACCTTAGAAATCTTAGGGCTCAATTTGGAGTTCCTAATGACATTCAGCTTTCTGTCCCTCTTCCAGAGGATAGGGTTAGTCGAGGGCAACCAGGTAAGATCGCTCTATACGAAGAGTTTTTTAAGAGTGGTCTACGATTGCCGTTTCACTCTTTTTTTATAAATTTGTTAAACCGATACCACCTTATCCCGGCACAGCTCACTCCCAATTCCATCCGTATATATTTTCATTTTTAGTTCTCTGCTCTTTTCATGGAGCCTCTGCTAGACTTTCCTTGTTTAGGTCCCTGTATAGAATCCGAAACCCAGTTAGGGATGGGTGGTGGAGTTTTGCCTCAAGACCTAAAAGGGTTCTAAAACTCAACCTCCCATCTAAGATCAAAGGGTGGAAGTCTAGGTTTTTTTATGCGCATTTGGAGGGGTTAGATGTGGATTGGGGTATTCCAGATACTAGCTCAAACCAGAACGCGAGTATTGAAGAAAGAGACCGCGAGCTATTTAATACTTTAATTTCTACAATTATTCCCCCTAGTAGGGAGTTGCTATCGGAGGATAATCTCCGGGAGGCTGCGTTCGTGCCGGTGTCGCTGGCTGCAGCGCCCGGTGAGCTTCAAGAATTTATCTTTTCCTTTTTCTTTTTCCTTTTTTAGCTAACCCTATGTTCGTCATTTTGTAGCAATGAAGTTCTCTCGAGATTTCTTGGTATCACAGCTTCGAAAAGGGAGAGAAGTGAGCGTGATGCGCCAGCGGGGGCGAACCTAAAAGACCCGTCAACTGGATCGGACAGTCAGGTCCAACCTCCAGCGGTTATCCCTGAGGCGACCTTAGTAGAAGATAGTGAAGGGGAAATGAGTCCTCCGACGGGGGTCCCTATAGGAGACCCCGTCGAGAGGGAGTCCTCCAGAGCATTCCATCTCCCGCCCAGAGCGTTGGGGAGTCTACAAGGGACGTAGAAGCAGCTAAAGCTGACTTGCCAGGTCCTTATTGATGGAAGTGGATGTTCCTGCTCCCGCCTCACCGGGTACTTCAAGGACTCCGCCCTCGGCTCCCCAACCACCTAGCGAGAATATTGGATACAAGAGTTGTCTATCAGAGACAATCCTTAAGCTCGCGATCTTGCCCAGATTTCAAGACAAGCTGAGGAAGGTAACACAGGCAGAGGCATTCGACACTATGTTTACCGCTGCACTGCAGGTAAAGTCTGATTTTTGTTCCCTTTCTGATCATCAAACTTGGACACTGACTGAGTGCGTTTTGCAGACGGCTAATGGTCTCTTCGTGCTACGCGAAGACTTAGACAGGGCCAAGTCTCGGAATGCTAGCCTAGATAAAGAGTTGGTGGATACAAGGGCCCGAGAATCAAAAGCATTGCATGACCTTCGGGTCATGCAGGAAGATTATCGGACCTGGAGAGGAGGGCAGAAAAGGAACTGCGGAGTTTAGATGCTCAGCTGTGTGAGGTCCGGGCAAGGTTGCTGCCAACGGAAGAAAAGTTAAAAGAAACTTCCCTCAGGCTGGAACACACGGAGAATCGAGCAGATAGCGCGGAGGCCACCGCTCGTGATGCCATGGAGAAACTGGTTTTAGCTGAGAAGGACACCAAAAATGCTCTCGATAAAGTGCAGCAGCAATGGTGGAGGCTCAGAAGAAGATGGCTACGATCGAGACCGAAGCTCAGGAAAAGATAGCTGTGGCTGAGGCCAAAGCTCAGGAAAAAGTGGCCATAGCGGAAGCTAAAGCCAGGGATGCTATCAAGGAATACAAGGGCTCCCCAGATTTTGAAGCGGAGTTCCAGGAGGCTGCCCTAGATGCTTTCGTGAAGGCTTTGAGAAATGCAAGCGGATATTGGCCCGACAGTTCAACTTAAAGGACCTCGAACGTTTTCGACCCGTGGATGACGAAGAGTTTCCGATAGGAGGTCGAAGACGTGGTGAGTGGAGCAGTGGCGACTAAGACTCTCGCTGTAGAAAAGCCTCTTGCCGAGGAGCCGGCTGCAATCCTGATGCAGAGAAAGAGCATTCAAAGAACTGATCAAGGGTGTTGAGTTTATTTTGATTTTAATTTTAGAATTCGGTCCCATTTAAGGACCTTTTTGTTGTAAAAATCTGTCTGCTGACAAGATTTCGCAAGGTTTCGCAGCAGATTAACCAAATGAATGAATGTTACTCTTTATTGATTAATATTTCCTCTGCTTAATTCTTGGCTCCTATTTGCGGATTAGGACAATGCTACTTGGTTTAGATGGCTCGCCAGTACTCAATTATCCTCGAAGTACAACTCAAAGCTATCCTAACCAAGGATTTATACTTTCTTAGGAATGAGTTATACTTGGACCGTAGGGCCATCGAGCCGTCCAGACTCTAGGGGCTGCCTAGGATCGGAGGCCGAGTTCGAGGCCGCTTGAGTCGAGGACTTGAACCTCCTCAGGGGTGAGTTACACCGGCCTGGGGGTGTCCTTTGGACCGTAGGGCCGTCGAGCCGCCTCTCAGTTCGAGGCCGCTTGAGTCGAGGACTTGAACCTCCTCAGGGGTGAGTTACACCGGCCTGGGGGTGTCCTTTGGACCGTAGGGCCGTCGAGCCGCCTCTCAGTTCGAGGCCGCTTGAGTCGAGGACTTGAACCTCCTCAGGGGTGAGTTACACCGGCCTGGGGGTGTCCTTTGGACCGTAGGGCCGTCGAGCCGCCCATCTCAGTTCGAGGCCGCTTGAGTCGAGGACTTGAACCTCCTCAGGGGTGAGTTACACCGGCCTGGGGGTGTCCTTTGGACCGTAGGGCCGTCAAAGAATTATTTGAAAATTATTCAAATGCATAGGACATCTAATATTTGAATAACACCATTACATTACTGGTAATACGGCCGAAGGTTGTCTGCATTCCATGTTCGGGGATTAGTGTCCGCTTATCTTCTAGCTGGTATGCTCCACGGTGAAGGACTTCTCCTACCCGATAGGGCCCTTCCCAGTTTGGGACAGTTTGCCCCCTTCCGTGGTTTGGACACCGAAGCTCTTCTTAGAACTAAATCTCCTTGACGAAACTCTTCGGGCGGACGCGGGAATTATAGTACCTCGCTACCTGTTGTGGTATGCTGCATTTTAATTCGAGCCTGATCTCTTGCTTCATCAATGAGGTCAAGACTGGCCCTTAGATTAGGAAGGTTGTCCGCTTCGTTATATGTTTCCACTCGGCTACTTGGCAGGCCAATTTCACGGGAATAACAGCTTCGGAACCAAAACCAAATTGAAGGGTGTCTCTCCTGTCGGTGTTCTGGGAGTTGTGTGATGCCCAGAGTACATTCGGGAGCTCTTCTACCCACCTTCCTTTGGATGTATCCAATCTAGTCCTTAGTCCTCGTAATATCATGCGATTTGTAACTTCAGCTTCTCCGTTAGATTGTGGATGGCCGACGGAGGTGAATCGTTGCACGATACCGAGATCAGTACAGAAAGTCCGAAAGGCGTTGTTGTCAAACTGTCGGCCATTGTCAGTGATAAGGGTGTGCGGAATGCCGTAGCGACAAATAATGGCTTTCCAGAAAAAGGTTTTGACCTTTAGCTCAGTATTTTGGCAAGTGCTTCAGCCTCGACCCATTTAGTAAAATAATCAATGGCCACTAGTAGAAATTTGCGCTGTCCTGTCGCAGGGGGGAAAGGGCCGAGGATATCCATACCCCACTGAGCGAAGGGCCAGGGGAAGAAAGAGAATTTAGCTGAGAAGACGGTTGCCGTTGAATGTTGGCGTACCGTTGGCATGAATCACATCTTTTTACTAATTCTGTTGCATCCTCTTGCATGGTGAGCCAGTAGTATCCTT
>UESW01002374.1:0-29555 GCA_900491605.1 Calamus simplicifolius | reverse complement strand
CAGCTTAGCTTCTTCAAGATCAACCGGGAGAACGCCGTCTTTTAGATACCGGACATAAGGTTCCATCCAGGTTTCTTTTTGGATAATGGGCAGGACTTCCTCAGTAGCTTCGATGCTAGGCGCCTCCAGATACTCAATATAGGTCTTCCCCATAGAACTATCCATGGAGGTAGCTAATCGGGCCAACATGTCGGCCCTAGCATTTTCGCCTCTGGGTATATAATTAATAACAAAGTGATCCAATAAGGGAACCAATGATCTAACTTTATTCAGATATTGAAACATGATAGGGTCACGGGCCTCATACTCTCCTGATACTTGGGCGGAAATGAGCTGTGAGTCGGTGAAGACTCGAAGACTTCTGATTCCCATTCCATGCGCTAGCTTGATTCCGGTCAGCAAAGCCTCATACTCAGCTTGATTATTGGTGGCCTCAAAGAGAAATCGAAGAGCATATTCTACTATCGTGCCCTCCGGGCTAGCGAGAATGAGTCCAGCTCCGCTGCCTTGTGAGTTAGAGGCCCCATCAACATGGAGGACCCAGGCTTCATGATCCATCACCTCATTATCCGACAAAATTCGGGGAAGTTCTTCTTGAGGCTGTTCAGACCAGGTGCATTCTACTAAGAAATCAGCCAAAACCTGAGATTTCAAAGATGCCCTGGGTTGAAATGATAAGTCGAACTCTCCCAGTTTGATGGCCCACTTGGCTAGCCGGCCAGAAGTGTCGGGCCGCGACAAAATAGCTCTGAGAGGTTGATCAGTGAGGACGACTATAGGATGAGCTTGGAAATAAGGCCTGAGTCGCCGGGCAGAAACGAATAGAGCGAAGATCACTTTCTCTGCTTTAGAATACCTCTCCTCCGGACCATGAAGTACTTTGCTGGTATAATATACAGGTCGTTGAATGGCATGGTCGCCGATACGCACTAAAACAGAACTGACGGCCTCCGAAGAAGCCGCCAGATAAAGAAAAAGCTTCTCTCCCTCCTCCGGCTTAGACAGTAGAGGTGGTGTAGACAAGAACTCCTTGAGTTCTTCAAAAGCTTGTTGGCATTCATCTGTCCATTCAAAGCTATCTGCTTTACGCAGGATTTTAAAGAAGGGCAAACATCTCTCAGCCGATCTGGACAGGAATCGGCTTAACGCTGCTATCCTCCCGGTGAGTTGTTGCACCTCCTTCTTACACATAGGTTGTCTCATACTGAGGATGGCTTGAATTTTCTCTGGGTTTGCTTCAATCCCACGCCGGGTGACCAAGAAACCCAAGAATTTCCCTGCTGTAACTCCAAATGCACACTTGCGGGGGTTGAGCTTTATTCTATGGAGCCGGAGGTTGTGGAAAGTTTCCTGCAGATCAGTGACATGGTCGGTGGCATATGTGCTTTTTGTCAACATGTCATCTACATACACTTCCATATTCCGACCGAGTTGGCTTTTAAACACCTTGTTCATCAGCCTCTGATATGTAGCTCCCGCGTTCTTCAATCCGAAGGGCATTACTTTATAACAATAAATACCCTTCTCAGTGATAAAAGAAGTATGCTCTTCATCTGCGGGGTCCAACTTTATCTGGTTATACCCTGAGAAAGCATCCATGAAACTAAGGAGTTCATGACCAGAAGTCGAATCTACTAACTGGTCGATGCGGGGCAGCGGAAAACTGTCCTTAGGACAGGCTTTGTTCAAATCTGTGTAGTCGATGCATATTCTCCATCCTCCGCTGGCTTTCCGAACCATAACAACATTGGCTAGCCAATCAGGATATCGTGCTTCTCGGATATGACCGGCCATAAGCAACTTGTCAACCTCCGCATCAATGACCTTATGCCGCTCAGGAGCAAAACTCCTCTTCTTCTGGCGGATAGGGCGGCAGCTTGGATTAATATTAAGTTGATGAATAATTACCTCTGGAGGAATTCCGACCATATCCGTTATTTTCCAAGCAAAGACATCCGCATTCATTGATAAGAAAGCCAGGAGCTGGTCCCGGACCTCAAGGGGAAGGAGCTCGCCGATCTGCACGACTTTAGTGGGGTCACCTTCCAGTGGGTAAGATATCAGAAGTTCCGCTGGCTCTCCTCTCCGCTCAGCTTCCCTGGGGTCGAACGACTCGGTCATCGAAGGAACGCCAGCCATCTGGGGACTAGGGGCTAAATGATAGCAAGGTCTGACCGAGTCCACCTCTCCATGCATCACACCGACCCCTCGCTTGGTAGGGAACTGCACCAATAAGCGCTTGGTAGATATAATTGCATCTAGTGCGTTCAAGCCGGGACGACCAAGAATGGCGTTGTAAGCCAAGGGAACCCGAACCACCAAAAAATCCATCATAACCGTGCTTTGACATGGTGGCGAACCCGCCGTAGCTGGCAGAGTATCTCGCCCTCCACCCGGATGGAGTCCCCAGTAAAACCAACCAGAGGGATGGCTACGGGTCGGAGGGAATCCAGAGATAGACTCATCCGAAGAAATGCATCATAAGTAAGCACATTAGCGGAGCTCCCGCTGTCTATTAAGATTCTTTTTACAGGATGCCTAGCGATTGTCATTGAAACGACGACGCTATCATCCTTTACAAGATTACCCCCTGCTACACTTCCCCCAGGAAGGATTACATCATCTAACACTTCTACTCCCCTTGGTCTCTTGGAAGATGAAGCCTTTCCACAAGAGATCATGCCCACCAACTTTTCTGTCGGGGTGTTGTCAATGCTAGCTTGAGCAGGAGGAGGTCCCATCAGGGCCGGCACAGGAGGAACTTCCTTTTTCTGCACATACTGCCCTAGATATCCCCTCTGAATCAGCTCTTCGATGGCCTGCTTTAAATTCCGACATTCTTCAGTATCATGGCCATAATCCCTATGGAAACGGCAGTAGCGACTTCTATCGCGGGCAGTGCCCTTCTTCAACGGGGGCGGACGCCGCAAATAAGGTTCGTTTTCAATCTCCATAAGGATATGACTTCGAGGTGCCAAGAGGGGTGTAAGATGGTCCTCCCTGGGAGCTTGATTCTTGCGGCGATCAGTCGGTCGGTGCAAGAGCTCAGGCTTCTTGAGGGGAGGTCCGACCAATTCCGGGCGAGCGGGTCTTTTGCTAGCCCTCCCCTGCACACCTCTCCTGGATGAATCAGCTTCGTCGGCGCGGATGTACTTCTGCGCGCGGCTCAGGAGATCGGCGTAAGAAGAAGGAGGCTTTTTATCAAGAGAGTAAGTAAAACGGGAGGGTCGGAGCCCCCGCTTTAAAGCTAGAGTAGCCACAGCGTCCTCAAGATGATAAACCTCCAGGGCCGCCACCTTGAAGCGAGTTACAAAATCCTTCAAGGATTCTTCTTCCTGCTGTTGCACTGAAAATAGGCTGTCTGCCACCCGAGGAATTTTCCGACAGGCGTCGAAGTGAGCCAGAAAAGACCTCTCTAACTGCCGAAAAGAGTCGATACTTCGTGAGGGCAGACGAGAATACCAGACACGAGCCGCCTTGCGGAGGGTGGCCGGGAAGGCAATGCATAAGAGGGCGTCTGTTGCCCCCTGGACCTGCATGATAGCTTTATAGCTTTCCAAATGATCTAGGGGATCAGTGGTGCCGTCATAGGGATCAAGCTGAGGAAATCGAAACCTCCTTGGAATGGGTTCTCCCATGATACGCCGAGAAAGAGGAGGGCGGGCATCATAATCTGATCCTGGCTGGTTATTGATTCTTTGACTGAGTTCTTCCAGCCGACGGTCTTGCTCTTCAAGGCGCCTTTCCATTCTGTCGGTCACGCCTCCTTCAGCCGGTTCAGGAGAACTGGAAGGAGTTCGATGGCGCTGTCGACGATGCCCCGCATAAGGTTCCTTTCCCCGTCGCCGACCGGTAGACAGACCGTCGGGGGAATGGGATAAGGAGCGGGAACCGTCGCGGAGACTCTGGGACCGCCGCCTTCCTGGAGAATAAGAACGGAGAGGCCTCGTCGGAGGAGATCTCCCCCGAGCTGACTGTCGGCTAACAGGAGTAGCCGACCTAGGCGATAGAGGCCGCTCGAGCCGTTGTGGAATCCCTTGAGAGTGTCGTTCTTGCAACCGCTGAACCATCCCCACGAGAGTCTGGACCTGCTGAGTGAGGATTTGCAATTGGTCCTGGGGAATAACCGGAGGCGGTAGTGGTGAGGAAGAAGCCGGAGGAGTCGACTTCACCGTCTGAGAAGGGCCAAGAGGTGCGAGATCATCATTGGGGGGCGAAGGATGCCCCCCAGACCAATCAGTAGGATCTTCTTCCAGAGATCTGGAGCTCATCTTTGTGGAACCGTCGGACAGGCGTATCTCACTGCTCCGACGATAAGCTTTCCCCCTTCCTGGCGCGCCAATCTGTTGATGCTGGATCACCAGATTTTCTTGTTTAGGATTTTTCTTAGATCTCTCTTTTTTTTCTCTGGAAGAAGATGCCCCCCCCCCCCCCCCTCGTCCCCTTTTATCCTTCTTTTTTTTTTTATTACTTTTGACTTTTTATTTTTAATTATCATGGACGTCCACGTGTAGGGCAGGCGTTCATCTTGCACTACGTGGTTATTCAGTGATAATTCTTAATAAGGATATTAAGAAACTTGCTCATGAAGGAATCCTTTTCATGATGATCTTGATTATCCCAAAGGAATGTCAGAGGTAGTGGAGACGTCAGGGTGAGGGAAAAGGGATCTGGCTCTAAAATAGAGGTTCAATGTCCCCTTTAGGGGGTTTGTCTTATGCGAACCAATTAAGGCATGATGATTTTGGCATCCCTCGATTTCTGTTCCGGATGTGACGGTTTATTTCTTTTTAATCATTTTGTCGTGGGGGTTGTTCTTAAACCGGGGGATCGCTTAGGCTCTGGAGGCCGCCCAAGACTGGGGGCCGCCCAAGATCGGGGGCCGCCCAGAACTGGGGGCCGCCCAGGATCCGGGGGCCGCCGGAGACTCTGGAGGCCGCCCAGACTGGGGGCCGCCAGGGCCGGGGGCCGTCCAGGACTGGAGGCCGCCCAGGATGGGGGCCGCCCAGGACTGGAGGCCGCCCAGGAAGGACCCGCCCAGGATCGGGGCCGCCCAGCTGGGGGCCGCCCAGATGGGGGCCGCCCAGGGGGGCCGCCCAGGACTGGGGCCGCCCAGGACTGGGGCCGCCCAGGATGGGGCCGCCCTGGGGGCCGCCCAGTGGGGGCCGCCCAGGATGGGGGCCGCCCAGGGGGGCCGCCCAGGGGGCCGCCCAGTGGGGCCGCCCAGGATCGGGGCCGCCCAGGGGGGCCGCCCAGGGGGGCCGCCCAGGATTGGGGGCCGCCCAGGGGGGGCCCGCCCGCCCAGGGGGGCCGCCCAGGGGGGCCGCCAGGGGGCCGGGGGCCGTGAGGAGGACTGGAGGCCGCCCAGGATGGGGCCGCCCAGGACTGGAGGCCGCCCAGGACTGGGGCCGCCCAGGATCGGGGGCCGCCCTGGGGGCCGCCCAGAACCGGGGGCCGCCCAGGGGCCGCCCAGGATTGGGGCCGCCCAGGGGGGCCGCCCAGAACCGGGGGCCGCCCAGGATTGGGGGCCGCCCTGGGGCCGCCCAGAACCGGGGGCCGCCCAGGATTGGGGGCCGCCCAGGATTGGGGGCCGCCCAGGACGTCTTTTATTTATTTAATTTAGCTATTTTTATTGTCATCCATATCAATATATATATAAAGTCTAAACATTAGTTTCCCATTGAGTAACCGGGCACTTTTGCCTAAGTAAGCATTGTTGTTCGCGTCAAAAAATGGGCAATGTAAAGATATCGCTAAAAAATAAAAAATAAAAATAATAAATAAATAAAAATATATATCAGGTAGTGTGAAAGCTACCTTAGGTCATGTGCTTAATTTGAGGGTGTATAAAAGTTGCTCAAGGTAAGTGATAAGCAAATACCATTATTTCTTACAAGCTAGTACCGAAATGCTAAGTTAGCCATCACAAACATAAGTGCTGTAGATCTATAGATGAACTCTAAGAAAGTTTCTGATAGTTCTGACAGCAAATTTTACTTCAAAAACTCAATACTTAGTTAGTGATACTGGCTATCTTCTTTCAACCTTAAGCCTAGATTTAATTTTGCAAAAGAGAATTTTAGTGATGCATGATTTTATTTTAATTACATTGCTAAGGGACTGGCAATGATTAAGTTGGGGGGTGTGATAAGTCTATTTATCATCCCAATTTAATTATTAAATAAATATTAATTACTTTGAATTTATTAAAAATTGATACTTTTTATGGATATTTACATAAAAGAGCCTATAGATGGAAAGAGCTCAATTTTTGGAGTCCAACGATGCAGACAACACTCAAATCAGGACTCAGTTTACTCAAAAAAAAGAAAGAGATGATTTCACATGATTTTCGGTGCAAAATAAGGCAGATGATGTTGAACGAATGGCTGAGAAATTTTTTCATAATATCTAAACGATCTTGAGCACCCGATTGACTCCAACTTTGACTAAGAGAAAACCCTAGACGAACTCTATAAAAGGAGGACTTCAGGCAGTAGTCGGGGAAGGAGTTTCTACAAAGCTCTTTTTATTCTTCTTTTATTTAGATTATTGTATTTAGGCTTGGGAGAGGAAAATTATGGAGGGGATGTTGGCAGCAGCAATGCATGGCTAGATTCCTTCAACTTGGGATGATGATGAGCATGTAATCAGGTTTTATCTTTCTTTTTGTTCTTAATTTCTATGCAATAAAAATTATGCTCTTCTTTATTATATCTTTTGAGTTATTTTTCTGATTGAGGTTTTGATCTGGCATACACGGCCTGTACCTCTATCGATATACCGTGATCTCAAATACGGTACATGCCTAAGAGAGACAGATCGTAGTATGATAGATTAGACCCTTAACCTTGTAATTATTAAATAGTTTATACTCTAAGCGGATCTCCGATACGGTCCATGCCTAATAAGAGATAAATTATTCTAATTTTAAATTTATAAAATTATTACTATTGCAACATTAAAAAAAGAAGATAAAACCTGTTTGCATGGTGAATTCGGATTCCTAGGTTGCTTCTCCTACTATTTGAATTTAGTTAATTAATTAGTTGTTATCTTTTAATAACGCTATTCTTAATATAATCCTTTATAGATAAATTTTCTTTGTATCGAATTAGAGAATGGGCTCTCTTGTTTTTTTTTATTCTCACAACCGATCGAATTATGAGAATGGGACTCTTGTTTTTTTCTTTATTTCTCACAACTGATCGAATTATGAGAATGGGCTCTCTTATTTCTTGATCGCGCACATAAAATAAGAGAGAAAAAAGTGAAGAAAGTTTCCTTTCATTTGCTTTTGAAAGTCCACTTTATGCCATATTATAGACTCTAAGTGAATCAAAAAATATAACATTTATATGTTACAATATCTGATTTAGATAACGTTTATCTGTTACAACATATTTAATTTAGATAATGTTTATCTGTTGCAACATTTAATTTAGATAAGGTTTATCTGTTGCAACATTTAATTTAGATAAGGTTTATCTGTTGCAACATTAATTTAGATAACGTTTATCTGTTGCAACATTTAATTTACAATATTTGACCGTTGTTTTCTTATTTTCAACTAATTACAAATAATATCTAAATTGAATATAACAATATCTAAATTATCGAATATCATTAATAATTTCAGATATTAATAATTTTAAATATCTAATAAATCAAATTTATTATTTTATTTTAATATTCTTAATAATCACATTATCAAAAATATCAAAAAATAAAATTTTATCTCTTCATCAACTCATAAAATGCGCCACTTACAAGAGCAAAATTCTCTTGTATGATGTTCCACAATAACACTTATATGCAACCATTCATATCAAATATTATAAGACCAATGTGTCTAAACGCCATTTTATTTTGTCTAATAACTAATTTATTGTACCAAAATAAATGTGAGAAAAATAATCAATCAAATTAATTATTTATCTTCATAATAAACTCTTTATTATAAAGTTTTAATAAATATTTTATTTTAAAAAATAAATAATTAATTACATTAATTATTCAATGCGATTAATCTAAGACCGGGACTATGGACCCATAATTTTAAGCTCCAATAAACTTGAATAAACTCAATTAAAATGTTTTAATTATTTATTCAGTTTATTAATCTCGAAGTTATTTCAGAATGCACTCTTAAAAATTAAAGATTAATTTTACTCGAAAACTTGAGTCGTGATATAATCATTGCATGTAATTCAACCCTCCATAATTAGTTCATAATTAGAGCTAGGTGAAATAACCGTTATACCCCTCTAATTTTCTCTTATTCCTTAAGTACCATTGATTCACTAGTTAAACAGTTAATTTATGATCGGATCATAAATTACGCGCATAACTGTTTAGCTACATAATGAGAACTAATTTTAAGCTTCTTTTCAAAAGCCATGGATTCCATATCTTTAAATCACATTCCTAGTCCAATGTGTTATTAAACCTCCAAGATATAAGTATTAGACCCAACATCAAATGAGCTTTAACAAATAAATCAAAAGATCCAATAGCACAATCAAAGAGTCTGTGATTAAATCAGGATTAAGGTTGATTTACATATGATCATCTTATGACATAAATTAAATTTTTTATAATAGTCTTAAATAAAGATTAAAATTATGTCGATCCAAGTTTTATATAATCTTATTATATAATGCCTTCACTAAGTATCTCTACACAACAATCCGAATAAGATTAGCGATAGAAGATCCGTACTTCTATCAATCATGGATATATTTAAATATATTAGATGTAATTTTAATCCTCTTATATACATTATACTAAAATTACAGCCTCATAATATATTTTAGATTTTCATATAAACATTCATCTTTCATATAAATGAGGCAAGATTAAAAAAAATGCTTCTTTTATTAATTAAAAAATTAAAAAAATCTGATTTCAAGGGCACTATTCCTAACAGTACTGTACAAGACCACGTGTTTAATGTTTGTAGCTGTTTGAAAAGGAGGGAG
Organism: Calamus simplicifolius; assembly: GCA_900491605.1. Classification (NCBI taxonomy): domain Eukaryota; kingdom Viridiplantae; phylum Streptophyta; class Magnoliopsida; order Arecales; family Arecaceae; genus Calamus; species Calamus simplicifolius. Next base: position 20,574 of record UESW01002374.1, on the reverse strand, counting down.
CATATGATAAATAACTTCATTAATGGGTAAAAAATCTTAATGTTTTCACTTCCTAAAAGGAAGCTTGCTGCATATTTGAGCTATATAACTAGCAAGCAAATCTAGACTAATTCCCAATAAATTTGCACATAAACTCATTATATGTAAGATGGCAATGGATTGAAATAGGTTGGCATAGTATAAGGATCAGGATTGATATAAATTTTATATCTTTTTTTTTTCTCCCTCTTAGCTTCATAATTGTTTATGGATTTGAATGTTCTGATCTAACGATAATTAAAATCATCCATTTCGATTAGCCTAATGATTCTCAATTCAATTTCATGGTTGCTAGGCTGAACCTACAAGAAAGAAGAATGATGACCATTATTGTTGAGTTATGGAATCTAATTATATGATCAGCACATTAAACTTGATACTATTCCTGTAGAGGGTAAAAATAAAATATGAATAATTTTAACTCATAAGGTATTTCCTATGAGTATAGTATATTGATGGGGCCAATAAACCATAAGCAACGATAATCACACCTAGATCGGACCCAGTCGGCCCCTAAAGTCAGCCTCGACTCTACCGCCATAGTACTCACTCTGCATTGGCCTCGGCTCCTGATAGCACCGACTTTGCCTGGCCTTAGCTTCCACCAGCACCGACTCTGCCGTAGGCCTCATCACTGACTCTGCCCTCGGCCTCGACACCCGATGGCATGAAGCCCAGGCAGCCGACACCCAGTCTTCTACCGACTCTAACTTTCATCTCCCGATAGCATGTCCCCGGCTCCATCCCGGGCATCCCAGCTGTCTCCTACCTCCGGAAGGAATGACTGGAATGATCCTTCTAGAAACCAGTCTGTGATCCCTGTTCCTAGCTCCTGATGAGGCTGGTGGGGCCACTCCCAATCAACGGTGATGATCAACCACCCAGGCAGTGCCCCAGCAGCCATCGGAGTTCATTGTAGGGCCCACATGCCTAGCTTCACTACTCATCACTGTCCACATAGGACAACAGACTTGTGACATGGGGACACATCTGGCGAGCGCCGTAGCTCATGTTCTGCAAGCCAGCAACAACATGCAGCAGCTATCCAAATTAAGTGACACTCATCAACTCTACTACGGTCTCCCACTCCTGACAGGACTTGGTCCACCAACTAGCTGCAGCCATTCACACTGGAAGGGACATGCCTACAGCTCTGACAAGCCACAAGAAGGCAAGCCCCACTGTTGCTGCCCCCTATCATAAATGCTCTAACAGGTGGTTACACCTCAAGTCTCACATACATCAATAAAATAGGTAAGAGGGATCCCGGCAAGGTAAGCCAAGCTATGCCCAAGTAAGGCACTCAAGCCCTTACATGCTCATACAGAGAGCACTTCTCTAAGCCTCTCTCTCTCTTTCGAGCTTTCTCAAGCTCATGGCTATTGCCCAAAGCACTAACTTGAGCATCAGAGGGTCCTCGCTAGAATCTCCGATCTCCAGGACTTTTGCAAGCTTTTGATCAAGCGAAGCCAACCGAAAGACCCTTGGCATGCTGGAAAAGGTGACTGAGTGCTCACGAATAATTGAGAAGGGTGATTTGGCATCAATAGATTGACATGCTAGATAGGGGGCAAGAGCATGGATCATCGGCAATGCTAGCCTATAGATCCTCGTTCCCCCTTTAATCAAAATAGATGGTGATGACAAGAGCCCAAGAGGTCTCCACTAGTTACGTGGGAGAACCCTCACGACAAACTGAGCAATAGAAAGCCAGCCTCTCTACTCCACCATCACCACCGCCTTAGGCCATTCAACTAGAATAGTTTGCCACCCTCACCCAGCAAATCCAAGCATTAACAACAGTTGTCCATAAGCTGCAGGAGCAATGTTCCATGGCCGTACAGCAGCACTCAAGAGCTTCCGCTCCTCCTACAACTGCTGCTCAAGCCAACCATCATTCCATTAGCGAAAGATTTCTTCGTCGAAAGATTCACCGCTATTATACCTCATACGAGCACCATCAAGCTCACCAGCAAGAGTGCCATCAAGCTCGTCAGTAAGAGCACAATCAAGCTCACCAAAAAGTACACCACTATCATGAAGCCTCCAAGTGGCATTGATCTCCCACTCGCCATCCAAATGGTCCTTTGTCCTACAGACGACGACATAGAAAGGAGCCTAAGCGAGGGCACCGGTACCTTCCACCTTCAGTCGACATGATTCTCTGGAGGATAGGTCGCCAACATGCTGAAGCATTCAAATCAGTAGAAGGAGACTAATTTCTCCAAGACATTTTGCAAAGGGGCTCCAGGCATGCTGCTTCATCATCCAGTCTCTCTATGCAGTGAAGACAAACCTCTTGACTCCATGATGGATGCTTCCAACAAGCTACCTGGGTAGGACCTCCAGTCTTCTTACAGAATGAAAATCAACTTCTCAACAACCCCCAGGCTCGCACGAGAAACCCCCGAGATGGTTCCAAATGACTCTCGAGCATGGTCCCAGCGACCCTCGAGTCATCCCCAGGATGGCACGAGAAACCCCAAGGTAGTTCAAAAAGGCTCTCGTCGATCTCAGCGACTTCGAGTCACCCTGGTGTGGCGCGAGGCCAAGGCAATTCAGAAAGGCCCTTGAGCGTGGTCCAGCGACCTCGAGTCAATCCTTAGGCCAGCGCGAGAAACTCCCAAGACGGTTCCAAAAGGCTCTCGAGCATGGTCCTAGCGATCCTCGAGTCATCCTCGAACTAGTGCAAGAAACCCCTGAGATAGTTCAAAAAGGCTTTCATCAGTCTCAGCGACCTTCGAGTCACCTCCGAGCCGGCATGAGAAACCCCCGAGGTGGTTCCAAAAGGCTCTCGTTGGTCTCAGCGACCTTCAAGTCATCCTTGAGCTAGTGTGAGAAACCCCCGAGGCAGTTCAAAAAGGCCATCGAGTTGGTATCAACAGCCCTTTGGTTGGTTTCAGCAGCCCTCGAAGTGGTCTTAGTAGTCCCCAAGTTGATCGCAGTAGCCCCAAGTTGGTCGCAGTAGCCCCTGAGCTGGTCTTAGCAACCTTATTTTAGCCTTAGCGGCTTCATTTCAGCCTTCTACATAGGACTTCAATCCGCTCGGTCACCCAGATTGCACTTCATCTTAGCCTCATTTTAGCCTCAGCGGCCTCATCTCAGCCTTAACAGCCAACCAAACTCCTAGGTAAGACTTCGACTCGCTCGGGCACCCAAGCTATGCTTTATCTCAGCCTCAATGGCCAACTAGCCTCCTGGATAGGACTCCGATCCGCTCGATCACCCAGGCTGCACTTTATTTCAGCCTTAGCGGCTTCATCTCAGCCTCAGTGGCTTCATTCCAGCCTTCTGGGTAGGACTCTGACCCATTTGGCCATTCGGACTGCACTCCATCTTAGCCTCAACGGCCTTATTTCAGCCTTAGTGGCCTCATTGCAGCCTCAGCGGCCTTATTACAGCCTTAGCAGCTTTATCTCTGCTTTAACGACTTTATCTCTGCCTCAGCGGCTTTATCTCTACCTCAACGGTCATTGCAGCCACAGCGGCTTTATCTCTATCTCAACAACTTCATTGTAGCCTCGATAGCTTTATCTCTATCTTAGCGGCCTCATTTCAGCCACAACGGCCTCATTTCAGCCACAACGGCTTCATTTCAGCCTCAGCGGCTTCATTTAAGCCTCAAAGGCTATCAGCCTTCTAGGTAGGACTCCGACTCGCTTGGCCACCTGGGTTGCGCTTCATCTCAGCCTCAATAGCCAACCAGCCTCCTGGGTAGGACGCCGACCCGCTCAGCCACCCAGGCTACACTTCATTTTAGCATTAGTGGCTTCATCTCAACCTCTGCAGCTTCATTCCAACCTCCTGGATAGGACTCCGACCCACTCGGCCATCCGGGCTGCGCTCCATCTCAGCCTCAGCGGCCTCATTTTAGCCTCAGCAGCCTTATTGCAACCTCAACAGTTTTATCTCTATCTCAGCGGCCTCATTGCAGCCTCAGTGGCTTTATCTTTGCCTCGGTGGCCTTATCTCCCCCTTAGCAGCCTCATTGCAGTCTCAGTGGCTTTATCTCTGCATCAGCAGCCTCATTTCAGCTACAACGGCTTCATTTCAGCCTCAACGGCTTCATCTCAGCTACAACGGTTTCATCTCTGCCTCAGCGGCTTTATTCCAGCCTCCCGGATAGGACTCCGACCCACTCGGCCACTTGGACTATGCTTCATTTCAGCCACAATGGCTTCATATCAGCCACAACGGCTTCATCTCTGCCTCAACGGCCCAATTCTGCCCAATGGCCAACGGCCAATCGGGTAAGGCCTTAACTCAAATTATATACTTGCAACAGATGACGACAAGTCACCCTCAGCAAGCCAATTAGAAGCTCTGAGTCAACTCACAGTTTGGAGAGACCAACTCCCCAGCTTACAATTGATGGGCATCCACCTCTAAACTTCATATCAAAAGAAGAAGCCCTGAGTCAGCTCATAGTTGGAAGAAACCAACTTCCCAGCTCACAACTGATGGTGTTGGCCACTCTCAGCCAGCCAAGAAGACAAAATCATCTCACAGTTGGGAGAAACCAACTCCCCAGCTCACAGCTGACGGTGCTGGCCACCTCCAGCTAGACAAAGGTAACCAAACCTACCTTCAATCTTGCTTAAAGCCTTTCGAGCAAGCAAATGCCCAGTTTCTGAGAAGCATGCAAACGTGATTACAAGTCCACACAAGGCAGACAAAAAATTATCAAAAGTAGTGCAAAAAGAAAAATATCCCTCCACTAGGAAGGAGTCAAAGTCGAGGTTAGCATGCAAAGACAAGTATAAAGATAAAAAGTTTTACACTCCTTTTACTTGACGGATGCAAGGCATGCGGTCGCACAAGCTCAGAAGTGTGGAGGGCATCTGATGGGGCCAATAAGCCCTATATGCAATGGTAATCACACCGGATCGGACCTAATTGGCCCTGGAGTCAGCCTCGACTCTACCGCCAGCTCTCAGCAATCAACTTTGCCGTCGCCCTCGGCTCCCGACAGCACAAACTCTGCCGTCAGCCTCGGCTCCCACCAGTACCGACTCTATCGTCAGCCTCGGCTTTCGATAGCACTGACTCTGCCCTCGGCCTTGGCACCTGATGGCACAAGCCCAAGCAGTCGACACCTAGCCATCTACCAACTATATCTTCCATCTCCCGATAGCATGTCCTTGGCTCCATCCCAGGCATCCCAGCTGTCCCCTACCTTCGAAAGGAATGACTGGAACGATCATTCTAGAAACCAGTTTGTGATCCTGCTCCTAGCTCCTAATGACGATGGTGGGGCCATCCCTATCAACATTGATGATCAACCACCTAGGCAGTGCTCCAGCGGCCACTAGGGGTAGGGCTCATTATGGGGCCTATGTGCTCGGCTCCACCACTCGCCACTGTCTACACAGGACAACAAACGTGCGACATGGGGGACACATCTAGCGAGCATTGTAATGGCCACCCATGTTTTGCAAGCCTGCAACAACCTACAGCAGTTGTTCAAATTAAGCGATACCCACCAACTCTACTATGGCCTTCTACTTCTGACAGGACTTGGTCCACCAACCAGCTATAGTCACCCACACTGGAAGGGATATGGCCTGCAGCTTTGACAAGCCACAAGAAAGTAAGCCTCACTGTTGTTGCCCCTATCATAAATGCTTTGATAGGTGGTTACACCTCAAGTCTAACATACATCAATAAAATAAAGAGGGACCCACGATAAGGTAAGCCAAGCTAAGCCCAAGCAAGGCACTCAAGCCCGTACAGGCTCATACAAAGAGCACTTCTCTAAGCCTCTCTCTTTGTTTCAAGCTTTCTCAAGCTCAAAGCTGTTGCTCAGAGCACTAACTTGAGCATCGAAGGGTCTCCATCAGAATTTTTGATCCTTGGGACTTTAAGCAGGCTTCTGATCGAGCGAAGCCCATCGAAAGCCCTTGGCATACTAAAGAAGGTGACCAAATACTCGTGAACGTTCGAGAAGAATGATTTGGCATCAACATATATCAAAAATAGGATGGATGAAAAAAAAATATACAGGTTATTATAACATGTTATCTAGCATTATAACAACCCATCATGACATAAATATCACTAAATAAGAATTGTTTATAAAATCTACTTAATCTATATGGTACAAAAATATTTTTTATAACATAATTATAACAAATTTTGTAACAACGCTTTAAAAAAAAAAAACGAGAAGAACATAAATTTTAAAGGTAAATATGGCTATCACAAATTCACAATCATTATAGCAATCAAAAACAATTTTACTAGCACACTATTATAATATTATTTAAAACTTTTTGTACACCATTATATGGTAAGCAAAAATAGTTATTTAGAAAATGAAAAGGTAATAACTATTAGTCATCATGACATGAAAGTTTGCATCTTAAAATATTTAATATTTGTAAATATGATACATAAGTGACTCTTAATTACATAAGGATGCTTTTTGCTATTTTTTTCAAATAATTTTTTTAAAAGATGTTGAACATGAGCTAGAAGAGTTTGAAATTTAATATTCATATTTTCATTTGTTACCTAATATTGTTTTGATTTTTTAAAAATATTGAATCGCTCTTACTTAAATAATTCTTTAAATAAGCTTCAATGAAGAAAATAGTTAAGAACGGCTTAATTATTCTTCAATAATCACATATTCTATAATTTACATAAAATTATACATTATTAGTTTGAGAAAACTTAATACCTTATAAGGAATTTTTGCAATGATATTATTTTATTACTCTTTTCTTACCTCTCCTATCTTTATTAATGTAAAAAAATAATTCTAAATATTGTTTTAAAGTAATCAATTCTTATATATTTTAATTATTATAGTTTTAATTTTAAACCTATGCCACATGCACTTTTAAACCTATTTATTTTTTTATCTGTTTATTTATATTAGTTAATCAAACTGTCTCAATTGTTATGTTCTCATTTCCATTCTCCCTTCCTATTTTCCATCATGTTATAAATATCACTTGCTAAACATGTTTAGAGTGTTTTCTCATTCATTAGTATAAATCAGATCCATTTGGTCTGTGTTGAGTTATTAGTATGAGTAAGGCTCCTTAAAAAATAGGTTACAACTGTCAAGAAAGAGATATGAAATAGTCTTTTTATTATTCTTTCTCTTCTCTTGTTTAAATTTTCTAGTCTATTAATTAAAATATTTAAATTAGTTTTCTCCAATACTTCACTAAATTTGGATACATAAACTAATTTTAATATAAAATTATTTATAAATAAACTCATAATTTGCATAAAAAAATAGAGTATTTGAAGGCATATGTAAGAGGTGCTAATTGAAAGTGCAAGAAAGATTTATCAGCTAAAATCACTTTAAACAACTTAGTTTTTATACTTATTGTATCTATATAAATTTAAGTTGTAAGTATTGATAAATTTTATAATCATGCTTTGTGTAAGAGAGATAGTTCTTTGTTCTTCAAGGGATTTGAATAATTTTTTTTAAAAGTAAGAAAGGCAAATAATCCTTCAATCAATATAATAACTAATATTATATATATCTTTATCTTAAATTATAATTATTATCTTTGTCATTTCTATTATTAATTCAATGTGAAGTCCTTGATGTTTCTCCCTAGTATCCTTCTTTATGATAAGTTAACTTCTGATTTAACTTAAAAAGTTTGATATATGTAGTTACTTCATGGATGGCAAAGATTGGTCATCTTATCTATAAGAAAAATTAAGACCTAGTTGTCCTTTTTTTTTTTTTTCTCCCTTTTAAGGATTAGATTAGAATGAGATCGAAGAAAGAGGACAAATATCTCAAAATTTTCAATCACTCTTACTCCTCTCCTTCCGTCTCTTCCTATTTAGCATCATTCCTTCCGCTTTTTAATTTCTATTTCTATCCTTTTATTATGTATCTAAGTTTCCCCTCTAAACTTAAACCTAAAACACATTCTAACTATTCTCATCTTAAACCAATTCCAATAAAGATGTTTTTTTTTCTCTATATACTGTGAGAGGAGGAAGATATGTGACTTGTAGATGAAAACAAAAGGATGGATAGGCTTTTAATAATAAAACCTATGTTATAAATTTATGATAGAATAGGTGGAAATTTAAAAAACTAAGTGACGCCCATTTATATAAACTGAAGACATTAGTTGTATTAGTAAAGTAGAGATGGAGGATATGTTTAGATTCTTTATAACTATTAGTCACATCCAAACATTGATTTTAACATGATACAAAATAAATTATATGGTAAAGAAAAAAAAAAAAAACTCATTTATCTTCCTACCAGTGAGTGGATAAGGAAAGAAACAAATCTTATTTCCATGTTAGTGAGTAAATACCCAAAAGTCAAGGAAATATCCTTTTAAAAAGTATCCAAATCCATATCATACGCGTGCGCACGCACACAAGATTCTCTTATTTTTATTTATGTTTATTTATTTATTTTTGGCTAAAATAGTCTTAGTTCACTTCTTCATAAATATTCATGAAAGAAATGAAAGAAGTTGATGTATATGTATTTTTATTTATTTCTCTATTTTTATATAAATGATTTATTTTTATATTTATTTTGTAAACTTGGCTAAAGAAGCTATTTTAAAATTTGCAATAATTTTTTCACATCCTTTTTCCATTTTCATGATATATTCCTATTTGAACTATCTTTTGTTTGCTTGGAAAAGAAACTAATGAAGAGAATAATATGATTTACTCCTTAGATTGATTGCAAGTTTTTGCTCTCTTGCATTGTTGTGCTAATGATATTTTCTTAAATTTAGATGCATCGAATAACCTAAAAAAAGAAAAAAAAACAATTCAAAGAGCTTAGAGTTAATTTTAAGCTACAAAATTCATCTTAAAAAATTTCTCTTATACATATCACTTGTTTTATAAGCTTTCCTCATTTGCTTCAAAATTATGTCATGCTTAACATTACTAATTGTTTTATGAAGATGCAAATGTAAATGTTTTTTTTGGTCATATTTAAAATTCTCCTATCCTATGAATGTTTCTTATCCTTTAATATCTATGCAATTTAAAATAACTTGACATTTCAATGTTTGTTAAATTTTCGACACAACACAAAAATAATTAATTTGTTTATTGAGACATTTTCTAACTATATTGTCTGCAGAAACTAGAATATGGTAGAACCATAATATTGGAGAAGGGGGAGAAGCCATTACTTAGGAGAAGGAAGAAAATAAGTTAAGCAAGAAAGATACGTAGAGAGTAAAAAATATTAAAGAAGTGGCAGAAAAGAGGATATAGTTAAAAGTGCTTCTTTACTAATTGCGACTCTCTTTGGGGTCGCTATTAGTCTTAGCCATTGCTAATAATTACCTTATATAGTTGATGGATGGACTGACATAAGGCAAAGGCCATTGAGTAATTTTTGGTATATTGTCCTAAAGAGATTTCGTTCATTAAATTAGTTGATGCTTCAGATTTTACTATAGATACAAACGCATTATGCAATTTATTTTTTGAAATTATTGAAATGATTGGTTCATAAAATGTGGTGTATATAGTAACGGACAATGGAGCTAATTATAAGGTGGCTAGGAAAAATATTCACAAAAAATATCCTGATATTTATTGGTCTCCATGTGCAACCCATTGCATCAACTTGATTATAAAGATATTGTAGAAATGCTTACTATGCAAAGCTTGACCATTCTTTCTTCAAAGATAATTTTATTTGTCTACAATCATAAGTGGATCTTGAATTGGTTGAAAAAACAACCAAATTAGATAGAGATTGTTCATCTTGGAGCTACCTGTTTTGCCACCACTTTTCTTGCATTGAAGAGTTTGCATGATCATGAGGACTACTTACAAGCTTTGTGTTGGCCCAGATGACAACCCAAGAGGGGAGGGGTGAATTGGGTTCTTTAAAAATTAGCCTTTTAAAAATGTTTGCTTAATAAGAATGAAGGCAATAGCAATGCAAATACAAAGTGCAGTGAATAAAACAGAGATAGAGAAAGAGTCAATGGAAGCACGGCAAACACAAAGATTTTATAGTGGTTCGGTGTATCCAACACCTACGTCCACTCCCAAGATTCACTTGGGTCCACACTATAATCACCCTAGATTACAGCAGAGTTGTTTTACAAGCTCACAACTCAAACTTGTTGTTTTCCGGGATCACAACGAACCCAGCTGGTTTTCAAGGGCTCACCAGCACAAAAACCCTAACCCAAGCTTTACCAAGCTTGTACCGAGGTAAGACTACCTCAACTAGTTCAATCCCCCAGATTGAACTAGACACAAAGAATAAAAGTATTTTTTTTCAGTTACAAAGCTCCTCAATGAGCAGATAAACAAATATAAGAATAAAGTTTAGAAAAGCCTGATTTGCAGTTGGTTGGCTTTGAGCTTTTCTTCTTTTCCTCTTTTCCTCAACTCCTTTGAAGTGTAGAATCGGGCCTCAGCTCGGATTCTTCACGGAATGTATGTTGGAGTTGATTTGAGCTTTTCCTCTTTTCTTTGAGTGTTGAAAATCACTTGAGATGCTCTTGAATAGCTCTTGGATTTTCTTCTGAAGCTTCCTTGGATTGTTGAGCTTGAACACAGAAGGAGCTTCCTTTGATTTCACACTCTTTCTTTCACTCTATTTTGAATCACGGATTTTTTCAAATGAAGCTCTGTTTTTCCGATTTTTCTTTTCTTTTCTCTTGAAATGAATATCTCTCTTTTGTATATTTTGATTTGAAAACGGCTTCTCTATTTATAGATTCTGCAAAAATATAGCCGTTAGAAACAAAGAAAAATAGCCGTTAATTAAAAATCTTACCGTTGACGCTGAGTTGGCATTCGGAAAAATTCGCCCAGATTTGCTGGAGTCGACTCATGCTTTCCGCGAGTCGGCTCGAGGTCGTGATACCAAAAATAGAAATGTCAGAAAGTTAAGGGTCGACTCATCAAAAGTAAAGTGTCGACTCCTGACAGTCGGGGGTCGACTCATGAAAAGTTGGGGGTCGACTCGCGAAGTGCTCAGAAAAACACACCTCTGGTGTCTGAGCGGAGTCGACTCGCACAGTCATGGAGTCGGCTCGACAGAATCGGGGGTCGACTCGAGAAATTGCATGGGTCGACTCGAGACAGACAGTCATTTCTGTACTCTGAGTGGAGTCGACTCTGAAACTCAAGAGTCGGCTCCGGAACGTATCAAAAATCAGAAAGTTTTCTGATTGACTTTAAATTCGTTCCAGATTCATTTTAAATCATTATTTTGACTTGAATATAATAAAATTGACATTAGGAATCAATTCAAGAAATGTTCCAAAAACTCATTGATTAAAATATGAAGTATTGAATTTCTTTTTGAAAGCTTAAACATTGAACTGAAGTTACTTTCAATTTGATTAAAGTTATACTTTAACATTCTCATTCATTGTTCTAAATAAATTCATTGCTCATGTAAATAAACTCATTACATCTTTTAATGTACACATGGCTTTTGGTAATCATCAAAATCAATAAGATTGGGGCATATAATTTTTCAACAATCTCCCAACAATCTCCCCTTTTTGATGATGACAAAAACATTGAGTTTATGCATGATTGATTCGTGAATTTATTTTGATTTCATAGTTAGGCTTAGGCTCCCCCTGAATGAGGTAGCTCCCCCTATGAAACTTAAATAAATATCCCATTCATTCAATTATTTATCTCATTGATTAATTAATTTCTCCCATATGCATATACAGTTATAAAACTATAAAACTCTCCCCCTTTTTTGTTATCAACAAAAAGGTAGAGAAGCATTAAACATATCATTTATTCATTCATTCAAGATTGATTTAACAAAATCATTCATTCATTGATAATAGGAAGAAATACATTGAGTATTCAAAATAGACAATTCATTACATCAAAGTGTCTAATACATCAAAGTGTCTAATACATTGATACCAAAATGTAAAACATAACATTAACTTCAATACATTGCAAGGACTGAGTATCTAATACATTAAAAGTGAGTCCTAACAATCCTAGTCAAATGATCAATTATGTTTTCATTCCATCAGTTTGTATCTTCACATAGTCCTTTAGTCTCTCATCCACAAAGGTGCAAGCAGTCAAAATTTTATCTTGTAGCTCAGCGTTGCATTTAGCATATGTTTCGCCATCTCCGCAGACATCTTTAAGTTCTTCAAATATGTTCTTAAGATCTCCACTTAAAGACTCTGAAGAAGTGCTGAGAGTAGATTCTATTTTGGTGATTCGGTCATCCAAAGAGTATAGAGTTTCCTTGAGATTCATAAACTTGTTTTCAAACTCTGATTTTAATTTTTCTGACTGATCATCAAGAAGGCCTTTGAGTTGCCTTAACTGAAGTTCTGTGAAGCCAACTGATGAAGATGAAGCTTGATCAAACAATGGAGCAGGGGTAGGAGCAGGAGCAGAAATAGGAGGGCTCGGAGGTGCAGGCGAAGAGTGTCTAACCGATGGTCCCGGTGCCTCAGCATCCGCTGCTCTTTCTCTATCAAACCTTTCCTTTCCCATTTTCCGTTCTTCTTAACAAATCCCATCCTATGTATAGTGGCCAAGCTGTAAAAATCTGTGTGTCTCAAGTTCCTCATAGGCTCACTATCAGAAATGACAATCCCTTGGCTCTGGAAAATTTTAGTGAGGATCATGCCATAGGGCAAGCTTGATTTTCTCTTACCTCCACAGTCGGCAATATACCATAAAATCATACTAGGAAGGTTAATGGGTTTACCCGTTACAATTGCATCCATCACAAAAATATCCCTTTCTGACACATAATCGAATCTCCCAATTTTGGGGAAAAGGATTCTACTACAGATGTTGTGGAGCAGTCTCAGTTCTAAGGATAACTGATTGGCAAAAACTTCCTCAAAACCGACAACCTCCCGGTTAAGTAGTCTAGACAGTGCTGGGCTTCTGTCATCCGAAGAAAATGTAGAAGTTCCTGACATGGGTAGATCCAACAATCTTGAAAGCAGCTCTACAGTCACTGAAATTCGGTTTCCTCTAACAATGCTTATAAGACCATTATCTCCTCTAGATAGATTCTTATAAAATTCCTTGACAAGGGCGGGATATGTAGGGCAATCTAAGGAGCAGATCTTTTCCCAACCCATCTCTATCAACTGTCTTCCCAAAAGAAATCCCTCAGCCTCAAACAATTCAAAATCTACTTTCCTCCCCGTAGTTATGATTCTATCAGCGAGTCTATCTACCTGAGAAGGAGCTGTAGATGGAGAAGCATTTGGAGTTGAGGAAGATGAGTTGAATCCGAGCTAGGTGATGGCTCACGAACCGGACGCCTCGGTCTTCCTCACAGCCCTCTTCCTCTTAACACCGGCCGCACAAGGTTAGAACCTCGAGTTTTAGGGGCCATTGATCGATTGGAAGGGTTAATCAGGGATTCTTGGGAATTTGGAAGGTCTGGAAGTATTTTGGAGAGAGTATTTTGAGATTGAGACGTTAGAAATGAACGGCGAGTCGACTCTGCCCTAGATAAATCGACCTGGGACCACTTCGAGTCGGCTCCCGCAAAGCGAGGGGTCGACTCCGGACAGTCACAGAAAACCATCCCGAAGTGGAGTCGACTCGCGCCGAGAAGGGGTCGACTCAAGAGTTTCAGTAGAAACCTGGAGTCGACTCCGATACTCACCGAGTCGGCTCCGAGACCATTTCAGAGCAAAAACATGAAATTTCTGAAATGTGTCCGAAATTGATCATAAAAATTGATAAAATAATCATTGGATTTGAATAGATCAATTAGATGTGAATTCTAGATAAGATTTCCTTAAAGATCAAGGATTTGAAAGAATTTTAGATAAACTTTCCTTAGGGGTTTCAAATTCATTCTAATGGATCACAAATCCCTAACTCTCCTCTAAGATAACAGAATCTTTCTTCACTTAAGGGTTTTGTAAATATATCTGCTAATTGTTCTTCAGTGTTAACATAGTCAAGACAAATTTCATTATTTGCAACATGTTCTCTTATAAAATGATATCTAATTTCTATGTGTTTGGTTCTAGAATGTTGAATTGGATTTTTAGTTAGATTAATTGCACTTGTGTTATCACATCTTATAGGTGTTTTATCAAGTGTGATACCATAGTCTTCAAGTTGTCGCTTAATCCATAGGATTTGAGCACAGCAACTTCCAGCTGCTACATATTCAGCTTCAGTAGTTGATAATGCAACTGAATTTTGCTTTTTGCTAAACCATGAGATTAAGTTACTTCCTAAGAATTGGCATGCACCACTTGTGCTTTTTCTATCTAACTTACATCCAGCATAATCAGAATCAGTGTATGCAATCAGATTTAATGTTGAGTCTCTAGAATACCATAAACCTACATTTTTAGTTCCACTTAAGTATCTTAGTATTCTTTTAACAGCAATTAAATGTGATTCTTTAGGTTCAGACTGAAATCTAGCACATAAGCAAACAGCAAACATTATATCTGGTCTACTTGCAGTTAAGTAAAGTAGGGATCCGATTATACCTCGATAATATTTTGATCAACCTTCTTACCTTCTTCATCTTTGTCCAGCTTGCATGAAGGACTCATTGGTGTTCCGAGGGGTTTGATTGATTCCATACCAAACTTCTTTAAAATTTCTCTTGTGTACTTTGTTTGGTTGATAAAGATTCCCTCTTTGCTTTGTTTGATTTGGAGTCCAAGGAAGAAGTTGAGTTCTCCCATCATGCTCATTTCAAATTCGCCCTGCATCAACTTAGCAAACTCTTGACATAGAATATTGTTAGTAGCACCAAAAATGATATCATCAACATATATTTGAACTACTAATAAATCCTTACCTTTTCTTTTCAAAAACAATGTTTTATCAACATTTCCTCTTATAAAATCATTTTCAATTAAAAATTTACTTAATCTATCATACCAAGCTCTAGGTGCTTGTTTCAAACCATATAATGCTTTGTGCAATTTAAAAACGTGATTTGAAAATTCGTGATCTTCAAAACCTGGTGGTTGTTCTACATATACTTCTTCATTTATAAATCCATTTAGAAAAGCACTTTTTACATCCATTTGAAATAAGTTAAAATTCATATGACATGCAAATGCAAGTAATAGTCTAATGGCTTCTAATCTAGCTACTGGTGCAAAGGTTTCATCAAAATCAATACCTTCTTCTTGATTATATCCTTTTGCAACTAATCTAGCTTTGTTTCTAATTACTATGCCATTTTCATCTAGTTTATTTCTAAATATCCATTTTGATCCTATAACAGAATGATTTTTAGGTCTTTCAACTAAAGTCCATACATTATTTCTAGTGAATTGATTTAATTCTTCTTGCATTGCTAACATCCAATTATTATCTTTTTCAGCTTCTTCAATAGTTTTAGGTTCAATTTGTGATACAAATGCAAGATGATTACTAATGTTTCTCATAGATGATCTAGTTCTTATTCCTTGAGATGGATCACCTATAATCAATTCCTTAGGGTGACTATAAGCATATCTCCAATCCCTAGGTAGATCTACATCATTATGATTAGTGTTAGTATCATCATCCTTAGGTGAATCATTATCTTTAGCGTCTTGCTCTTGATCTAAAGATACATCAATATTTAATTTTTCAAGATCTTTTTCAATTAAGTTTGTATCTTCTTCATCATCAAATTTTTCGGAACGAGTTGCTAAAGATTCATCAAAAACTACATGAATGGATTCTTCAACAACTAAAGTTTTCTTGTTAAATACTCTATATGCTTTACTAGTTAGAGTATCCTAAGAATATTCCTTCATCAGATTTAGCATCAAATTTGCCTAAATTATTTTTACCATTATTGTGAACAAAACATTTACAACCAAATGCATGAAAATATTTAATGTTGGGTTTTCTATCATGCCATAATTCATAAGGTGTTTTCTTTAAAATAGGTCTGATTAAGGCTCTATTTAGGATGTAACATGCTGTGTTAATAGCTTCCGCCCAAAAGTATTTCGGGAGTTTACTTTCACATAGCATGGTACGGGCCATGTCTTCTAGAGTCCTATTTTTCCTTTCAACTACACCATTTTGTTGTGGGGTCCTAGGTGCAGAAAAGTTATGATTAATACCATTTTCATTGCAAAAACTTTCAAATAAGTGATTTTCAAATTCAGTTCCATGATCACTTCTTAGAGACACTATGGTAGTGTTTTTCTCATTTGTTACTTTCTTGAAGAATTTCATGAATATCGAGAAAGTCTCATCTTTGTGAGCTAAAAACATTACCCAAGTGAATCTAGAGTAATCATCTACTATCACAAGACCATATTTCTTTCCTCCTAGACTTGTGGTTCTAGTTGGTCCAAAAAGGTCCATGTGAAGTAGCTCTAATGGCCTAGAAGTTGAAACAATATTTTTAGATTTGAAAGAACTTCTTGTTTGTTTTCCAAACTGACATGCATCACATATTTTGTTATTTTCAAAATCTAATTTAGGTAAACCTTTTACTAAATCCATTCTAATTAGTTTTGAAATCAGGTGTGTGCTTGCGTGACCTAATCTTCGATGCCACAACCAACCAATCTCATTCATATTAGCATTATTAGCAACTAAGCAATGATTATTAGTAGACAATTTGTCTAAATCAATCATGTATACATTGCCATTTCTATTTCCAATAAAAACAATGCTATTATCAATGGGATTAGCTACAGTGCATAAAGAAGATTCAAAAGATACTTTAAAACCTTTGTCACATAATTGACTTATACTAATTAAGTTATGCTTTAAACCATCAACATAAAGTACATTCTCAATATATGTGGAGGGAGTTATTTGAATGTTACCAAACCCCAAGATTTGGCCTTTGCCATTGTCGCCAAATGTAACAACTCCTCCTTTCTTTTCTTCAAGGGTGATGAATTCTTCTTTGTCACCCGTCATATGTCTTGAGCAGCCACTATCAAGATACCACTTTCTCTTTGATCTCTTGGCCACAAGACATTCCTGCAATGAATCAACTTTATGTTTAGGTACCCAAGCTTTCTTGGGTCCTTCATGGTTAGTAGCAACAATATTGTTCCTTTCGGAACCCATATTTTCTTTCCTTTAATATTCAGTTTTTATTAGGTTTTAGAATTTTACATTCATAAGATTTATGTCCTTTTTGATTACATTTAAAGCATGTAAAATTACTTTGGCCAGCACGCACAAAAATATTTTTAAGTGATTTTTGTTTTCTTAAAGTGTTATATCCTAATCCGGCTTTGTCAAAAACTGCTTTTTGACTATTTAATAACATGTCTAGTTTAGTTGAGCTTAATGTAAACTTATCAACTATGTTCTTATGTTTTTCAACCTCTTTCCTTAGTTTATCATTTTCATTAGAGATTGATTCTTTTTCTTTTATTAAAATTTCATTTTCAGATTTAAGTTTCTTAACTTCATTATTAAGATTTTCCTTTTCTTGAATGAAAGTTAAGTTTTCATTTTTCAAAATCTTGTATTTCTTTTTCAAAACCTTGAAATCCCCAACAAGTTCATTAAAAGCATCAAAAAGTTCATCAAAAGCAAATTCATCGCAAGGGTTGTCGGAACTTACCTCATCGTTGTCGTCCGCCATGAAACATACGTTTGCGACTTCCTTTTGTTCTTCTTCTTCGGAAGAAGATTCCTCGCTGTCACTCCATGTCGCCACATAAGCCTTCTTTTTCTTTTTGTAGGCTTTCTTCAATTTTGGACATTCATTCCTAAAGTGCCCCGGTTTATTACACTCATAGCAAGTCAAGGGGTCTTTCTCTTTTTCTTTGTCCTTGTCCTTGTTTTTATCCTTTTCTCCTTCCCACTTAGCTCCAAATTTTTTCTTGTGGAAGGGTTTCTTTCTCCTCATGAATCTTTTAAATTTCTTTGCTAAGAGAGCAGTCTCTTCATCATTATCATCATCATCATCACTGCTGCTCTCTTCTTCTTTTGCAGCTTTGAGGGCAATTACTTTCTTTTTCTTTGTGTCCTCCTCTACATGCTGCCTCATAGTCAGCTCATGGGTCATAAGAGATCCTAGAAGCTCCTCTAAGGGTAAAGTGTTGAGGTCCTTAGCTTCTTGGATTGCTGTCATTTTTGCTTCCCATGATCTTGGTAATGACCTAAGAATTTTTCGAACAAGTTCAGAGTTAGTATATGTCTTACCAAGACTTTTCAAACCATTTACAATATCTGTAAATCTAGTGTACATGCATGCAATGGTTTCAGATTGTTCCATGCTAAATAATTCATATTTATGAACAAGAATATTAATTTTAGATTCTTTTACTTGATTGGTACCCTCATGGGTAACCTCTAATCTATCCCAAATCTCCTTTGCGGAATTACATGTGGAGATTCTATTAAACTCATTAGCATCTAAGGAGCAATATAAGACATTCATGGCTTTAGCGTTAAGCTGTGCCATTTTCCTATCATTATCATTCCAGTCCCTTTCGGGCTTAGGAACAATAGTGCCATCTATAACATGTGTGGGTGTACTAGGTCCATTGATTATAACACCCCATAGCTCATAATCAGAAGCTTGAATGAATATCCTCATTCTAGCTTTCCAATATGAATAATTTGAACCATTAAACAGTGGAGGTCTATTCGTAGAATGACCTTCAGCAAATGATCCAACTTGTGTTGCCATTTGGAACTTTAGCTCTTGATCGTGTGATCAAAATCTAATGAGCACTAGCTCTGATACCAATTGTTGGCCCAGATGACAACCCAAGAGGGGGGGGGGTGAATTGGGTTCTTTAAAAATTAGCCTTTTAAAAATGTTTGCTTAATAAGAATGAAGGCAATAGCAATGCAAATACAAAGTGCAGTGAATAAAACAGAGATAGAGAAAGAGTCAATGGAAGCACGGCAAACACAAAGATTTTATAGTGGTTCGGTGTATCCAACACCTACGTCCACTCCCAAGATTCACTTGGGTCCACACTATAATCACCCTAGATTACAGCAGAGTTGTTTTACAAGCTCACAACTCAAACTTGTTGTTTTCCCGGGATCACAACGAACCCAGCTGGTTTTCAAGGGCTCACCAGCACAAAAACCCTAACCCAAGCTTTACCAAGCTTGTACCGAGGTAAGACTACCTCCTAGTTCAATCCCCCAGATTGAACTAGACACAAAGAATAGAAATATTTTTTCAGTTACAAAGCTCCTTAATGAGCAGATAAACAAATATAAGAATAAAGTTTAGAAAAGCCTGATTTGCAGTTGGTTGGCTTTGAGCTTTTCTTCTTTTCCTCAACTCCTTTGAAGTGTAGAATCGGGCCTCAGCTCGGATTCTTCACGGAATGTATGTTGGAGTTGATTTGAGCTTTTCCTCTTTTCTTTGAGTGTTGAAAATCACTTGAGATGCTCTTGAATAGCTCTTGGATTTTCTTCTGAAGCTTCCTTGGATTGTTGAGCTTGAACACAGAAGGAGCTTCCTTTGATTTCACACTCTTTCTTTCACTCTATTTTGAATCACGGATTTTTTCAAATGAAGCTCTGTTTTTCCGATTTTTCTTTTCTTTTCTCTTGAAATGAATATCTCTCTATTTGTATATTTTGATTTGAAAACGGCTTCTCTATTTATAGATTCTGCAAAAATATAGCCGTTAGAAACAAAGAAAAATAGCCGTTAATTAAAAATCTTACCGTTGACGCTGAGTTGGCATTCGAAAAATTCGCCCAGATTTGCTGGAGTCGACTCATGCTTTCCCGAGTCGGCTCGAGGTCGTGATACCAAAAATAGAAATGTTCAGAAAGTTAAGGGTCGACTCATCAAAAGTAAAGTGTCGACTCCTGACAGTCGGGGGTCGACTCATGAAAAGTTGGGGGTCGACTCGCGAAGTGCTCAGAAAAACACACCTCTGGTGTCTGAGCGGAGTCGACTCGCACAGTCATGGAGTCGGCTCGACAGAATCGGGGGTCGACTCGAGAAATTGCATGGGTCGACTCGAGACAGACAGTCATTTCTGTACTCTGAGTGGAGTCGACTCTGAAACTCAAGAGTCGGCTCCGGAACGTATCAAAAATCAGAAAGTTTTCTGATTGACTTTAAATTCGTTCCAGATTCATTTTAAATCATTATTTTGACTTGAATATAATAAAATTGACATTAGGAATCAATTCAAGAAATGTTCCAAAAACTCATTGATTAAAATATGAAGTATTGAATTTCTTTTTGAAAGCTTAAACATTGAACTTGAAGTTACTTTCAATTTGATTAAAGTTATACTTTAACATTCTCATTCATTGTTCTAAATAAATTCATTGCTCATGTAAATAAACTCATTACATCTTTTAATGTACACATGGCTTTTGGTAATCATCAAAATCAATAAGATAGATTGGGGCATATAATTTTTCAACAATCTCCCAACACTTTGGTCATTTGTTCGGACTTCAAAAAGTTTCTTATATTGTCAAAAGGTAGAGAAGTGAGGCAAATTATTTTAGATAAAAATTTTAGAAGAATTGCTTGATCATAGTGTAGATTATGGGTCCATTGATATGCTTATTATGAATTTGTGATTCCGATGAGAAGCTGGCTATGGGTTATGTGTATGATGAGATTATAGGCTA
>UESW01002373.1:188582-234694 GCA_900491605.1 Calamus simplicifolius | reverse complement strand
CCCTAGTTGAATTCGGCCGAAAATCAATCGCGACACCCCAGTTGAAATCTCACGACACCCTAGCTTTAAGGAGACGACACCCGTGCTTAAAACTGACCACGGAGAGAATCCCGCGACACCCTAGTTCGAATTCGGCCAAAATCTTCGCGACACCCCAGTTGAAATCTCACGACACCCTAGCTTAGGGCGACGACACCCGTGCTTAAAATGACCACGGAGAGAATCCCGGCGACACCCTAGGAATTCGGCCGAAAATCCTTCGCGACACCCCAGTTGAAATCTCACGACACCCTAGCTTTAAGGCGACGACACCCGTCTTAAAACTGACCACGGAGAGAATCCCCGCGACACCCTAGTTCGAATTCGGCCAAAAATCGCGACACCCCAGTTGAAATCTCACGACACCCTAGCTCTAAGGCGACGACACCCGTGCTTAAAACTGACCACGGAGAGAATCCCAGCGACACCCTATTGAATTCGGCCGAAAATCCTTCGCGACACCCCAGTTGAAATCTCACGACACCCTAGCTCTAAGGCGACGACACCCGTGCTTAAAATGACCACGGAGAGAATCCCAGCGACACCCTAGTTCGAATTCGGCCGTAAATCCTTCGCGACACCCCAGTTGAAATCCACGACACCCTAGCTTTAAGGCGACGACACCCGTCTTAAAACTGACCAGAGAGAATCCCGCGACACCCTAGTTGAATTCGGCCGAAAATCCTTCGCGACACCCCAGTTGAAATCTCACGACACCCTAGCTCTAAGGAGACGACACCCGTGCTTAAACTGACCACGGAGAATCCCAGCGACACCCTAGTTCGAATTCGGCCGTAAATCCTTCGCGACACCCCAGTTGAAATCCACGACACCCTAGCTTTAAGGCGACGACACCCCTTAAAATGACCACATAGAGAATCCCCGCGACACCCTTGAATTCGGCCGTAAATCCTTCGCGACACCCCAGTTGAAATCTCACACCCTAGCTTTAAGGCGACGACACCCATGCTTGAACAAGGCGGGAATTTGACGTCACCCTAGTACTAATTCGACGACACCCTAGTAACTCAGCCATGCCATATTTCCGAGAAAAGTTGTAAACGTGGGCAGTTCCTATGGGTTCGCGGGTCTGTGATGTGATCGTGGCGATCCGGGTGTCCTTTCGTATTTCTCTTAGGTCGGCATAAACCCTAGAAGCCTTCGTCTGTTGCTCGAGAAGCCATCCTTTTGCTCAAGAAGCCATCCTTCGTCTCTTGCTCGAGAAGCCACTGGTCTCCTAAATTTGTTCCATAGTTCATTCTTCCGTATACTTCATTCATGGAGATGAGTGCTTTCGTTTGTGGACGAAGACCGCGAACAAAGAAGAAGCAGACGGAGAAAATGGCGGAACAATGCAAGGACATGGTTCTTCGTTCGAATGAGGATGCGGCTCCTTCAGGTATGTTTATCACTATATTAAATATTATGACATTCTCTCTTAAAATTTCATGACAAGTATGTCTTCTGTCTTACCCCCTGTTTCAGTTGACAATAAAATTGTTCCAGTCCCCCCAGTGAAGGCTTCCCAGCTGTTTAAGAATAGCTGCAGGCCGGCAGTATACGTTCAGAAGGTTTGGAGGATGGGGTTCTCTAGACGGCATACAAAACTGATTCGAAGGACCCCATTTGGTGCCTTCGTCGACATGCAGACGTTCACAGTCGACGGGCGACTGCTAGCAGACATCATAAGATGTCACAATGGAGGCGACGAGTTCATGTTTTGCGGAAAGCCAGTTCTATTCAGTGCCGACGAAGTCGCACTCATTCTGGGACTTCCAGCTCATGGGAAGAAGATCGACACGTCCAGCCAAATGTTCAACGGAAGGTTGTTCAGACGGTTTGGCCAGGGTTTAGATCTTCGCCAAGAAGGTTTGGAGAAGTTGATATTTCAACTCCGATCATCTAAAGTACAGGAGGATGTCGAGGACACCGTCCGACTTTGGATCGCATACATGTTGGCCATGTTTTTGGCTCCAAAGTCTAATCAGAGATGTCCACGGTATCTCATCCAGCACTTGGATGACTTAAGTCAACTGGTAGCATCGACTGGGCTTCGGCACTGAAGGAGTTGATTGTTCTGGCTCTCCCAGAAATAGCTGCTTGCTTGCGTTCCGAGGAGCCGGTGCACTCAAAGAATGCAAAAAAAGTTAGGAGGCAGCCTACCTTGTTCGGATGCTCGGCAGCACTGGTGGTAAGGATTATTGAGACACATAATTAGTGTTGAGTAAATTTTTTGTAATATTACTTTATTTAATATCCAAAAAAATATCATGTTCAGGCGTGGTTCCTCGAGCATACATCAATGCGAGAGCCAGCATATACCCTGATAAACGGCCCCGGCTGTTGAAGTGGTATGACCACCAAATGAAGATCCAATCGGTTCGGGTTGCCGACTTGCAGCCTCACGACTTGGTAATCTAGTTCATTGCTCCATTGCTCTGACCATTTTTTCAACTTAATGCGTCAATATGTTCACTTAATATTAATTTGTTATCATCTTGTGTTGCAGATGGAGGGAGCTACTGAACCATTGCCAGAAGAGCGCTGGCTTCTCCCTCAGCAGAATGTGCATCCCCTCAACCAACAGATACCTGCGCCCCTCAACCAATGGATAGCTGCGCAGGATGCGCCGAGTTGAGGAATGAATTGGAGTGCGTTAAGGATCAACTCGAAGATGTCAGGCACAGGCTGTCCATTGCTGAGAGCCTCCTCAATTCACTGGTCAGAAAGGAAAGTAATGCAATAAATGAGGAGGACAAGGGAGACGAGAAAACAGAGAAGGTGCATTCCCTGGAGTTGGTCCTCCGCGAGCCTGGTAACGAAATAGTGAGGAGAAGAAGATGGAGGAGGACCATTCATCCGAGTTTCCAATTGAGAGGGAATGCAAAAGCAGAGGAGAAGATATTGGAGGGGGATTCATTGGCTGATAAAACAGAGCATGGGAATGAAAATAAAGAAGAGTCCATATCCGATAATAAACTTGGCACCCCTGCGCCAAAGGATGACAATATGGACTTAGAAATAATTGGAGTGCCTTCGCTTGTTAGGAGGATTAAAAAAGAGCCGAGGAAGCGTAAGGCATCCACGGTCGTCGGAGAATGTTATGAGACAACCCGACCTAAAAAGTCGGCGAAGACAGTGGGCATGTCAAAGCCCAACACAACGGTCGAAGATGACCAAATAATTATTCAAAATTTTTTGAGCGAGCGACAAACCGACGAGATCGTCTACACAAATATGTTTTCTGGCGTTGCAACAAGAAAAAATCTTCAAGATCTCATTAACAATGAAATGATAATAGATGATGTAAGTATATCAAGAACATGTTCTAGTTGTTGATTTTAGAATTATATTAATCGTTTTACATTCCATTGGCAGATAATTGATTGCGGCCAGGAGTTTCTGATGCGCAACTGGGCAGAGCATCCTGACCGATATCATAAGTGCATAATTGCATCAGTTTTCGTATCTGCTCTATGTCTGACTTCCTCATCACCTGCTCATGAACTTGCTGGATCATCTGGGGCTGCGATATTTGACAATGTATCGGATGAAGATAAGGCCCAATTCCGGTTTCTTTTCACCATTGTAAACTCTGATAACTCGCACTGGCATTTGGTTGCTGTCGACATGGAAAGAAAGGTGTTCATGCACCTGAATTCAATGAAACGCAACCCGAAGTACAAGGCCAATGCAAGGAAATGGCATACAATTCTAGGCCACATATTCCATATCTACTGCGATAAGAAGGAAGCGATGGAGTGGCCGATGGAAGATATTTCGGATTGCCCAAGCCAACCGACCGGATCGCTGGATTGCGGCCTATACTGTCTGAGATACATGGAATGTCTTGCTCGACGGGACAATCCTGATATGAAGATGGATTTCATGGATGAGGAAGTCAGAGATTACCGGCGACACTTAGCTGCGACGATATTGAGAGAGGGCCTGAACAAAAAGATTAGCGACATTGTCGAAAAATGTTCTTAATTTTTTATTCTTCTTTGAATGAAAATTGAATGTAATTTATTCATATTAACACTGATTAATATTTAATGCAAATGCAAAATTTTATATTGCGAGCAGGAGTGTCCTCGATGTATTCATATGACCCGCCTTTCGGGTGTCGCCGCGCAAGAGCTAGGGTGTCGTTAGCCAAGAGCTGGGGTGTCGTCGCGCTAAAATCTTCGGTGTCTTCGCGAGTACTGGGATGTCGGTTTCGCCTTTCGGGTGTCGCCGCGCAAGAGCTAGGGAGTCGTTGCCAAGAGCTGGGGTGTCGTCGCGCTAAAAGAGTACTGGGATGTCGCCGGTGTCGCCGCGCAAGAGCTAGGGAGTCGTTAGCCAAGAGCTGGGGTGTCGTCGCTAAAATCTTCGGTGTCTTCGCGAGTACTGGGATGTCGTTTTCGCCTTTCGGGTGTCGCCGGCTAGGGTGTCGTTAGCCAAGAGCTGGGTGTCGTCGCGCTAAAATCTTCGGTGTTCGCGAGTACTGGGATGTCCGCCTTTCGGGTGTCGCCGCGCAAGAGCTAGGGTGTCGTTGCCAAGAGCTGGGGTGTCGTCGCGCTAAAATCTTCGGTGTCGTTCACTGGGATGTCGTAGGGGTGTCGCCGCGCAAGAGCTAGGGTCGTTAGCCAAGAGCTGGGGTGTCGCGCTAAAATCTTCGGTGTTCGCGAGTACTGGGATGTCGTAGGTTTCGCCTTTCGGGTGTCGCCGCGCAAGAGCTAGGGTGTCGTTGCCAAGAGCTGGGGTGTCGTCGCGCTAAAATCTTCGGTGTCTTCGCGAGTACTGGGATGTCGTAGGTTTCGCCTTTCGGGTGTCGCGCAAGAGCTAGGGAGTCGTTAGCCAAGAGCTGGGGTGTCGTCGCGCTAAAATCTTCGGTGTCGTCGCGAGTACTGGGATGTCGTAGGTTTCCGCCTTTCGGGTGTCGCCGCGCAAGAGCTAGGGTGTCGTTGCCAAGAGCTGGGGTGTCGTCGCTAAAATCTTCGGTGTCGCGAGGATGTCGGGGTGTGCAAGAGCTAGGGTGTCGTTGCCAAGAGCTGGGGTGTCGTCGCGCTAAAATCTTCGGTGTCCTTTCGAGCACTGGGATGTCCGCCTTTCGGGTGTCGCCGCGCAAGAGCTAGGGAGTCGTTAGCCAAGAGCTGGGTGTCGTCGCGCTAAAATCTTCGGTGTCACTGGGATGTCGCCTTTCGGGTGTCGCGCGCCGTCGTTAGCTGGGGTGTCGTCGCGCTAAAAGCACTTCATTTTACTGAAATAGACACCCTATTTTGAAAGCATTTCATTTGCGACCAAGCACCCTAATTCAAAAGTTACGACACCCGTGTTTTATATATGCTCTTGTGTAAGTTGACTCAATACATAAGCATCAAATTCGTCCATCAAAGTTTCGGACGGCGGAACAATTCTCTCCAGGTCCTCTTCAGTATTAATAGACTGCAAACAAGTCTGCCTGATGCTTGAAGCAGCTCTTTCCTTGACCTGATTTTTCCTTGATCTTTTTGACTTCTTCTCGACTCCACTCTTTAATCTGTTCTCTCTCGGGCGACCTTTCGTCCTAATTTGTTCAGGATCTTGAATTACAAGCTCTGAACGTGGTTTAGCTGCGCAGTTGGCATCCACGGCAATTTTGAATATAGGTGTTAGACCATCCATCACTACATTAAATGCATCTTCAGACATGGAGGCTATCTCTGCGAGCTTCGTCATCCGATGACTCAGCAAACTATATCTACAATCATTAACATAATATTAACGATAACAAATATTAAGACATTTCAATTAAAAAATTGTCACTGCGTACCGTGAGTTTCGTGTGCTTTTATCATAACCCTCAGTATTGCAGTCGAATTCGTCGAATTGGTATTTCATGTCCTTGCACCATCTCTTCAAGAAGTATTTATCTGGTAAACGAAATACGTCACTTTGATGAAGAACCAACAGGGCATGCCTACACAGGTACCCCTTGAACTGAAAGGATCGGCACTGGCATTGGACATCCTCAATATTTCTATCGTATGACACGATATAATCTTTGATCATCTCCTTGCCAATTCCATCGACTTCAATCCTTTCATACGACTTTACGGAATATACACACGTGTTGCCAGCTTCCTTGATCAATTTTGTATTTGATGCAGCCATTTCAAGGATCTCATTCTGAAATTTTTTGAAAATGCTCCTTGTATACCTTCCTGCAGCTTGTCTCTCAAAAGGTGATGATGTCTTTAGGAAAGCAATCGTTTGCAACGTCCTATTATCTTCCTCATTTCGGCCTCGTATCTTTTTTCCAAGGCATCTTCGTACTTACTTATGAACTCCGTTAGTGTTGTCTTCGAATTTATAAACCCATCGAAGAAGTGATTAATGCCCTCGCTCCTTTGTGAAGATGACATCCCTGTTCAAAATTTTGTCAACAAAAAAAAAAGCGTTTAACGCGAACATGAACCAAAGACAATGACATACAAACCTGCGAAGAATGTATCCTTTAGGTAAACTGGGACCCATTTTTCCCGACATTCGTAAAGGACATTGAACCAATCTATAGACTTGCATTCTTTATATTTCTCCATAACATGTGCCCACCTTTCCTCGAATGACTTATGGTCAATGAATCATATATGCCTCATCGAAATCAACCATAAACTTGGGATTTGCCGTGCAAATGTGGCCAATCTTTTCGGTATCTTCTTCAATATATGCCAAAGACAAAATCGATGTCGTGTGTTAGGAAAAACTTCTTTGACAGCAGCCTCGATTGCCTTATCTTGGTCAGTAATCATGGCAATAGGTGCTTGACCACCATTTGCATCCAGCCAAGTCTGAAAAACCCATTTATATGTCTCAGTACTCTCATCAGACAACAATGCGCATCCAAGCAAGGTGACTGTCCATGATGGTTGACCCCAACGAATGGACAAAAAGGCATTTGATATCTGTTTGTCAAGTAGTTGAGTCAAAGCTTAGAACATCACCGAAGTATGTGCATGCCAATCTTGACCTTGGATGAATCCAGAAGACAGACCTCAGATGACC
Source organism: Calamus simplicifolius (assembly GCA_900491605.1). Taxonomy (NCBI): domain Eukaryota; kingdom Viridiplantae; phylum Streptophyta; class Magnoliopsida; order Arecales; family Arecaceae; genus Calamus; species Calamus simplicifolius. Next base: position 227,629 of record UESW01002373.1, on the reverse strand, counting down.
ATTATCATTGAGGTCTAAGGATAGAAGAAATTGGGATTTTTGAGTTGCATTTCGGCGAAATGAATTACCATCGACTGAGCATCTCCTTCTTTCAGCTTAGACTGACGTTCGCGACAAATGAAGTTACGAGCATCCTTCTCGGTGAAATCCAATTGTCCTCTGCCCCCTTTTCTCCTTGCTATGGCAGAGTATATCTGAGTCGTCGGAACATTCACGGCATGTAAATTGCTGATCTCTGCCTTCTCTGGTGTGCTGATCCTCCTATGCGACCGTAGATAACCAGTTGATGTTATGGACATCCCATGGTTATGTTCTAGAGAAACCTCATCCAATATCCACTTACCACTTGTAGCATTCAGTCTTGCTTTTATGGATGCCATACAATCAACTTTCCCAGTATCCCTATGATTCATACTCTTCTCTGATTTTCTAGATTTTCCTTGCCTCCAACACGCCAGGTGCTTGAAGCAAAGTTGTTTTTTGTTGTTGGCCCTGCTACACACTGTTGTGATTCCAAAACCAACTCGTTTCGCGTATCCATTGTAGAACGTATATACATCATCTGCTGAATTGAATTCCATCCCAGTTTGAGGAACTACATATCATCCACTGCATTTGGAGCGACGGGTGAAGGTGCACGGCCGGGAGTGTTATCGATTTCTTTCCGATCTACAATTTCAGCATCAACTGTGGAAATATAGGCACACAGTCATGAACAATGATATCCATAGATTTAGTTGTCAATATTCTGACAAAGGATTAGGACACGAAGGTTAAAACAATACGACACCTATGATCTGAATTCAAAAGTCACGATACCACAGTTTACAAAATGACATCGGGGCTGTAAAATTATGACACCAATTAATAACACATTGACAAAGGGCCGAACGACACCATCCCGACTCATGCTGTTACCGACACCGCAGTTCTCATCTGACGACACCCTAGCTTTAAGGCGACGACACCCATGCGTTGACTGTTATGGCGGGTTGGTCGTCGCCTTAAAGCAATAAGCACGAGTGTCGTAGCATTGGTGCTACGGTGTCGTGATGTTTCAACTGGGGTGTCGCGAAGGATTTTCGGCCGAAATCCAATCCACCTGGGGTGTCGCGGGATTCTCTCCATGGTCAGTTATAAGCATGTGTGTCGTAGCGTTGGTGCTACGGTGTCGTGAGGTTTCTACTGGGGTGTCGCGAAGGATTTTCGGGCGAATTCCACCAGGGGTGTCGCTGGGATTCTCTCCGTGGTCATATGTAAGCACGGGTGTCTTTGCCTTAAAGCTAGGGTGTCATGAGATTTCAACTGGGGTGTCGCAAATGATTTTCGGCCAAATTCCACCAGGGTGTCGCTGGGATTCTCTCCGTGGCCGGTTTTAAGCACGGGTGTCGTGGCCTTAAAGCTACGGTGTCGTGACGTTTCTACCAGGGTGTCGTGAAGGATTTTTGGCCAAATTCCACTAGGGGTGTCGCTGGGATTCTCTCCATGGTCATTTGTGAGCATGGGTGTCATCACCTTAAGCTAGGGTGTCATGAGATTTCAACTGGGGTGTCACGAATGATTTTCGGCCGAATTCCACCAGGGGTGTCACTGGGATTCTCTCCGTGACCAGTTTTAAGCATGGGTGTTGTGACGTTTCTACTGGGGTGTGTGAAGGATTTTCGGCCGAATTCCACCAAGGGTGTCGCTGGGATTCTCTCTGTGGTCATTTGTAAGCACGGGTGTCATCGCCTTAAAGCTAGGGTATCGTGAGATTTCAACTGGGGTGTCGCGAAGGATTTTCGGCTGAATTCCACCAGGGGTGTCGCGGGGATTCTCTCCCTCGTCAGTTTTAAGCACGGGTATCGTGGCCTTAAAGCTATGGTGTCATGACGTTTCTACTGGGGTGTCGTGAAGGATTTTCGATCGAATTCCACCAGGGGTGTCGCTGGGATTCTTTCCGTGGTCATTTGTAAGCACGGGTGTCATCGCCTTAAAGCTAGGGTGTCGTGAGATTTCAACTGGGGTGTCGCGAAGGATTTTCGGCCGAATTCCACCAGGAGTGTCACAGGGATTCTCTTCCTCGTCAGTTTTTAAGCACGGGTATCGAAGCATTGGTACTAGAGTGTCACAGTATTTGGCTTCCCCACACTCTCTTCATTCTTCATTAATGGTTTCTATTCACGAGGGAGGCAAATTCCTCCTGGGTGTTTGCTGCCATTCGCTCTTATCTTGTTGAAAACCCACGACACCCTAGTTCAAAACCCATTCGTTTTCTTTGATCGCTCACTGAGATGGTGGCACGTGGCGAGTTTCCACGATAGGGGCGCCGGAGCTGATAGCTCGGGCAATCGAAACACCTGCCAGGAGCACCTTAAATATGGATGGGGGAATGCAATCGTTAATCACCTTTTCAGCTAATCTTTCAAATGTTTTGGATACTGAGATGGCTTCTAGAGGCGAGGGGCGATCGACTGGCACCCATGGGAGCCACCGCACAACGGTAACCATCGATGCGGAGGTCTTTGCGTCGTCGCTCGCAAACAGCGAGCGACTCCACAGGGCGGCTGAGCAATACCTGGCCGTTTTAATGAGAGAGATCGAGGTCCTGCATCGGGCCAACAACCAGCTGGAGGGGCAAGTAGCATCCCTCCAGCACCAGATCGCCGAGTTAGCCCCGCAGCGTGGGGGGAGCTCGGCAGCGCCCGAAGAAAATGATAAGCCCCAGTGAGGGCTCCTGTACTTTTTTCTTTTCTTTTCTTCTTGTCTTTATTTGTGTGATGAATAAAAAGAAATTTTAGTGACTTTTGTGTTTGCTGCCAGACCGAAGGATAAGGGAGCTTGGATGTCATAACTGTTTTCCGACCGATTTCATCCTGCGATGTGCTAAAGTTTTCTCCTAAGCGTTAACGGGTGTCTTAGGTTTGTAACTTGGGTGTTGTGGGCCTTCTCTCCGTGGTCAGTTATAAGCACGGGTGTCGTAGAATTGGTGCTAGGGTGTCGTCAGGTTTCAACTGGGGTGTCGTAAATGACTACATCACCGACTCAGGCTGTTAACAACACCCCAGTTCTCATATGACGACACCCTAGCTTTAAGGCGATGACACCGATGACTGACTGTTAAAAAGCGGAGTGTCGCGGGGATTGTTCTCCATATGAGGTGTCGTAGCGTTGACGCTTGGGTGTCTTAATGTTTCACCTATCCGTTATAAGCACGACACACCCTTTAGCATTTAAAGACACCCCATAGAAACGCTACAACACCCCAGAAAGCAACATACGAAGAACGCAAAGGTTATAAGCATGGGTGTCGTAGCGTTAACGCTAGGGTGTCATAACGTTTTAACTGCGGTGTCACCAATGATTTTAGGCCAAATTCCTTCTTGGGTGTCGTAAGGTTTTAAGCATGGGTGTCGTAGCGTTGTCGCTAGGGTGTCGTAGCATTGTCGCTAGGGTGTCGTGATGTTTGAACTGCGGTGTCGCGAAGGATTTTCGGTCGAGCATGATGACACTAGAGCTATATGGACAGGAAATAACGAGGAATATAGGTCGAAACACTCTGACGACACCCCAGTTCATGAGGTATAATATCCTAGTTAAAAGAGTATGACATTCGTGCTTACAAAACAGTAATCTCTAAACAGTTATGACTGCCAGAATGTCATAACTGTTTTGTTCTAAGGAAGTTACCCACGCATTAAACGGTTTGGTCACGCATTAACTACCTCTAACGAGAAAAAACAGTTGGTGTAATAAAGGAGCTTTACAAAGAAGTGGGAAGAAGGACTTTTTACTTCGTGCTGCGGACGACATTTCCTCCAGAAGTTCTTGTACAAAAACTCCAGTAGCCAGGTATTCCAGCCTCGAAGCTGAAATATTTTCTTTCGACCGGACTCTCAGAGCGAGGGTGTAGGATCGTGCCGAAAGCCAGAGCGAGGGCGTTGGATCGTGCCGAAAGCCAGAGCGAGGGAGAAAAAAGAGTATTTCTTGCACAGATGATATCCAATGGAAAATGGCGATAGAATGGAGGGAAAGGGCATTTTCGTCTGAACGCTAATTTTAAAAAAAAGCGAAGCGCTTTAATGGCCGCCACGTTCAGAACGTTATATCGTAGCAGGGCCATACCGCCCGATACGTCATCCATGTAGGCTTCACGTGGACCAATCAGAAGGGGCGGTGCAGCCCACGTAGGCCTTGCTGCACCGGGGGCGGTGTACAAAGGGCATTTTCGTCTGCATACCAATGGTGAAAGGCTGAACGACTTTTAATGGATGTCACGATCAAAAGTAACATTATCCACCTATTATCCTGTTCCATCGTGTCAGGCCACATGGGATCCATGTGGACCAATAAGAAGGAACGATGTAGCCCACGTAGGACTTGTTGCACCGGGAGCGGTGTACAAAGACTTTTCCAAAAAGTATTATAAATATTTGATAGCGGTGGGTTGTGGTAAGGCCAGAAGTAGGCCAGGTTTGGTTAGGTCAAATTCTTGTTTGGGCTCAGTCCAAATTTTTTTCAAGTTTCAAGCGGCACTCAGGTTCAAATATTTTTTAGAAGCTAGACTTGAGCCCAACCCAAGCCTAGGGCCAAGTTTGAGTTGAAATCTAATTGGGGCAGCCCATAACAACCAATTAGCCAAAAAAAATAGGCCGACACATTTTTATTTTTAAACAATTGCATAAAATTATGCAATATTTAAAATACTTCTATTTAATCACTAAAAAAAAATTCTTCAATATGAAAAGTAATCTCACACAATTAAGAGAAAATTTAATATAAAATTTTAAAGATCATATTTTAAGATTTTAGAATTAGATTTGATCCGAGTTTGAGCTTAATTATAGGCTAATGCTTTAGGTGTTCTTTAGATGGAGTCTAAGTCAAGCAAAATAACAACAAAGGCTTGAATTTTTTTGTATAACTATGCTGCTATTTTAAATAAAGTTTGTTCAATTGATTAATTGAATCAATCGTGATTGGCAAAGATGAAGCATCAAAGGTTTTTGGGTTGTTAGCTATACTAAACCCAGGGCAAAGGATCCTTTTATGCGCAGTTTAAGTTTTCAGGCCTTCGGAAGGAAGGCTAAATCTGACTTGAACTAGCTTGGATCTACGTCATAGTAGTCAATTTTTTTTTTCTCCTTACGAATATAACCCATGCACTTCAATAGTAGAAGATGCACTTGTTTAAATCCCAATCAATTATATTGTATATTCAATATGAAAGTAATTAGAGTGGCATGGAGAACATGTTGCATAAAGACAAATAGATGAATTTAGGCTTAAGATTTCTAATTTGAGGCTAGGTTTGGTTTGCAAGAATGGAAATGATAATGAATATTAGTTTTCATAGATAATTTCAATTCTAATTAATTGGCATTGAATTTATGCTAACAAGTATAAAACCATATGTTGGGGGATTTGGTTATCCTAATGTTGAGCATGTCTTAAAAAAAAATTACATATTAAAAATATAATATAATAATTTATCTATTAAAAAGATAATATTTTATATATATATTATATTAATATGATTAGTACCCTTAATGACTCTAATGTGCAATGCGAATATATTCAAGAGATGCTCTCCATACTTCACATCATTTCTTAACTAAATAGTAGCCATAGGACTTCCTTTCATATGAAATATATATGCCAAAACTAATCTTGCATCATGAAATCCTTCATCTTTTATATGCATCAACATATGTGCACATGTACATTTATACATGAACAAGCTTGCATTTACTAGTATAAACAAATATTTTTCTAAGATTGTATGAATATTTGTTATTTTTTTATTTCTAAGTTACACTGGAGTGTCATTGTTACAAATTATCATATCATGAAAATAATTCAAGACTCATACTTTAGGAATGCCTATATAAGAATATCATGTGAAACTTATGATCTTAGATCACATTTTCTAAGTTCTCTATTTATAATTATAATAATTATATTAGCAAACTCATATATTAAAGAAATATTTTACACTTTCTCAAAGATGAATTATTATCTATATTTTTATTATCATTTTATCAATGCCCGTTTGAGATAGTGGAGGAAACTAAGCTATAAGGTAGTTTTGTTCTTTCAAATTAACCATTATAGGTGATGTCAAATTATTAGCATGCCGTTTAATAAATGATTGATCTGTAAATAAAGACAAAAAGAATGCATTGCTAATTGAAACATGAACAGATTTGTCTAGTAAAGTATAGAATCTAGTAGAGTTCAAAAACATATTTAGGGATCAGCCTTAGCACATCGATGTTAAGTCAGCATGGTCAGAGTATCGTGCGCCTAAAAATAGGGATAAAGTTAGCACAAGCCTCCCTTGCGCTAACAAAACATCCACAAATAAATACCTAAATACACGACCAAACACATAAGTGTATAGTGAAGCATCTACCTCTTTGATTAATACAATCTTTAACAGAGTAGAACCCTCTTGCCAAAGCACTTAGAAGTGAAACAGAACATCAATATACAACATGAGATATTTTTAGTTATTAATATATAGTTAAATTATTAATTAATTAAATGATGATGATATTGAATGAAACCTGATCTTGCAGGACTGGCATCCATCCATCCCTCATTTAATTAATTAAAATAAATAATAGTAGATAATTTTGTAGATATGGTATAATAATTATTAAAATTAATTTAAATATTGTAGCAGATCATTAATTCTAGATGTTGGAAATTAATATAAACATCATTTACCAAATTTTATAAGTTGTTAGACTTATATATTCATATTTTTTATTTTTGATTTATATATTCATATTTTTTTATTTTTGATAATAAAAACAATTTTTTAATCAAAAGTAGTTGAGATTGGATAGCATCCTTTACCTTGTTAAATTAAATTAGTCAGTAGAATTTGTTTTGGAATTATATGAGTATTTAAAGGTTTTGAGTTAGCTATCAGCGCATTGGCTATTCAATAAAATGTTTTTTTTTTTAACTTCCCTACAAGTCTTTGAATGGAAAAAGAAATGTAGTTTGTGAGCTAAAAAAAGAATCATAAAATTGTGCTATGAGTTGTCGTACGATTTTTTGAATGTAAAAAATAAGAGTGTCTTACAAGTCTCAAGTCTTAAGCCAAAAAATAGAAGTGATATTTTGGCAATTATTTATCTAAAATAGAAGATATTGACATAATCGGTTTATCTTCTTGGTTTCTTTTTTAAAGATAAAAAAATCGTCCGGTTTTAATTTTAGGATTTTACTCTATTTTTTTAAAGTAGAATTACAAGTTCTTGTGTTGTGAATCTTGTCATAAGAGCTGGTAGGTAACGTCAGATAGAAGAGAGATGAGAGGATCGTGCTGTGGATGCTAGTTGATGGATGGGATGCGAGCGACAAGATAAAACAAATATGGCTAAAATTGGGATTACAATTTTTAATCCTTTTCAGAAATATTATTCTCATCTCGCATAGAATTGCAATTGGAATCCAATTTCACTAAAATAAATAGTTAGGACTAGAATTAATGATTTTGATTTCTATTTTCATTCTATTTGATGAGGGATAAAATTATCATTATATTAATGTTCATCCGATCCAAGATAACGGATCGAGACCAATCTCAACATTCCGTCGGCCAGCTGTCACATTCGGAAAACAGCAGGGCGAATCGTCTTCAGTGGAGTCAAGTCATCTCGGTGAACTGAACTATTCTCATGCCTCTATGAACCGAGCTATTCTCATGCCTTAGTGAACCGAGCTATTCTCATGCCTCGGCAAGCTAAATTACTTCTACGCCCCAGCTAGACCAAGGCATTTAAGTACCTCTACGGAACCAAACACGGGAGAGTTCAAAGTCATAATAGTTGAACAAGACCTCAAATGGGAAATTATGCAAACAATGCTGGAAGTGGTCTAAGGCCTACAGGAATGGCCTAGGGCCTACAGAATCGCTGAATCTCAAAGCAATAACCAACTCTCTTAGCCGTCGATCCTCTAACTAACTACATACGGATCCCACCGGCCTCGTAACAAACTTGATTCGAATCCAATTCGAATCTAAACGGTTTTCAGACCCCCTATAATGTGCCCAAGGAATCAGGTGATCGCCTATAAATACTCTAGCCCTGAAGTCTTTCAAGTACGCTTCCACTAATACTTTAACTAAAAAACTTCATTGAAGCTTGAGCAGAGCTCTAGGTTCTCGAGAGGCCATTCATCTTGAGGAACTCTTCTGCGAGAGCCTTCTCCTCACATCTGCTTGCTGTGAATTTCCACTGACTTGGGCATCAGAGGGTCTTATGCAGAGGGCCACCCTAAACACTCTTTGTGTGAGGACTGTCTTGCAGGTCCCATTCGGGCAAGAGACCAGCGTCTAGATCCGGAGCCAAGCTGCACCCGAGTCAGAGAGCGGATTTCCATGGCACCAGATTGGCGCTAGAGGAAGGGTCTCAAGTCTCATAAATTTGTAATCCAGGAGATAAGGTTCAAAACCAGAAGAAGAATCCTCTAATGGCCAATCGGAAGAGAGCCACATCTGAGGCTCAAGACCAGGCCGCATCCCAAAGGTCTAATCCAATCAGCGGTGTAGCGCCTCCGCTATCGCCGCCAGTTGAGACTCCTTCACCACCGGTGACAGCGGTGATGCTGGACCAGTTCGCTACCCTGGTTCAGCAAGTCCAGGCACTAACCCAGCTGGTCCAGGGACTCCAAGGGGTTCCCCGTCTAGCTGCCCCTGCTTCACAACTTTGTGAAGAAGCAGCTACTCCCGTCTCGCCAGCAATCTCTTCTTTCAATCTACCTGAGGCAGCAGATTATTTTCACCGACCCGCGAAGGCCAAGCCAGTTCCACAATGGGTTGGAGGGAAGAGCCCGCTCAAGTCTCGACGAGCTCGCTCTCTTTCCCTGGTGTTTTCTCAAGATTCGACACCACTGTCATCCTCTCATCGCTCAATCCCTCCTACCACTCTGGATGAAGGGATTAGGCAGCAAATGCAGGAGATGCGTCGGGAGTGGCATCGGGAGTTGGACATCGCTAGGCAAGCCCCTCCGTCTCAGCCAAGAGCGGAGCAGGGCATTCCTTTCTCTGAGGGCATCATGCAGGAAGTGATCCCTCCCCACATAAAGCTCCCCACCATCGAGCTGTATCATGGATTTGCCAATCTCGACGACCATCTAAGTAGTTTTAGATCCATCATGATGTTCCACGGAGCATCGGACGCGATCCTCTGCCAAGCCTTCCCCTCTACTCTCAGGGGATCTGCTAGAACCTGGTTTAACAGCCTGAAGCCAGGTTCCATTGATTCTTTTGATGAGCTGAGTCGTTTATTCATCAGCCAGTTTGTCAGCAGCCGTCGCCAATGGTGGAGACCTGATTCCCTCTCTGAAGTCAAGCAGCGGGAGGGGGAATCTTTGAAGAATTACCTTGGCCGTTCAACATGGCCCTTCTGGAGGTTGACCACCTCAATCATGAGATAGCCATGTCTGCCTTAGCTGGAGTGTCGAAAGAAGGGACTTCTACTTGGCTCTAGAGGTTAATTACCCGAAGAGCCTCTCTGATATGATGTCCTTTGCAGATAAGTATGCCAGGGTCGAAGAATCGCGGAGGTCGGCCCGAGCTGAACAATTGAAGAAGAAGGAGGCAAAGGGTTTGAAAAAACATCGATCCTTCCATCGTGCCAGCTCGCCTCACTGCCAAAGAGCTCCCCTACCGCCTCCTCGAGACCGAACCCGGAGCCCGGCTCGGAGGTTTGATCGATACACTCCTCTCACTATGCCAAGAGCGCAAATCCTGATGGAAATTGAGTGCCAGTGTTGACACAATTATTGATTTTGATGATTAATAAATGAACATGAGTATATCCATTATGTTTTAACAAGGGTTCAGGCATTAAAAATATTTGATCAATCAAAATGTATAAAGAACCTTGTTTTTAATCAAATGCCAGAAGTATTTTTCAAAATTCAGAGCCTGGAGTCGACACCTAGTTGGTCTGGAGCCGACCCCATGGCGGATCAGATGTTTTCCTAATTTTTGGCATGGTCTGGAGTCGACACCCAGAGTTTCGGAGCCGACTCCAACCCGAGACATCGAAAAGAGTATTCTGTTTAGTTTCTTGAGTTGACACCAAGTTTTCAGGAGCCGACACCTAGATTTCGGGAGCCAACACTTACAGTCTCTGGAGCCGACTCTAACCTGAGTATAGAGTGTGTTTTCTTGAGCATTTCTGGAGCTAACACCTTATGGAGTCCGGAGTTGACACCCGAAAGCGGTGAGTCGACACTCAACTTTTCGGGGCCGACTCCTCAACGAACTTTTACTTTCTATTTCTGGATACTAAACTTGGAGCCAACACCTGAAAAGTTGGAGCCGACTCCAACCTATCAGGAATGGATTTTCAAATGTCAGAACTGCCTCCAACGGTAACATTTTCTCACCTAATCTCTAACGGCTACTTTTCTTGTTTGTAGGAGGAATCCAAGGACAGTGTTGGCCCAGATGGCAACCCAAGAGGGAGGGGGGTGAATTGGGTTCTTAAAAAATTTAACTTTTTCTTTAAAAGCTATTGGCTTTAAGATAAATGAAATTGAATGCAATACAAATATAAAGCACAAACAAGGAGATAGATAGAGATAATAGAAGCACGACAAACACAAAGACTTTATAGTGGTTGGTGTATCCAACACCTACGTCCACTCCCAAGATTCACTTGGGTCCACACTATAATCGACTTGATTACAGTCGAGTTATTTTCAAAGATCACAACTCACAACTTGTTGTTTTACCCGGATCACAACGAACCCAGCCGATTTTCCGGGCTCACCAGCACAAAACCCTAAACTCAAGCTAAACTAGCTTGACCCGAGGTATAACCTCCACTAGTTCAATCCCCCTGATTGAACCAGTAAAAACAAGAAGAATAATGTTTAAGATACAAGATAGCTCCTTAAATGAGCAAATATTCAAATAAATGAACAAGGTTTAGAAAAGCCTGTTTGAAGTGGATTGGATTTGAGCTTTTCTTCTTTTCCTCTTCTCTTTGGAGATGTTGAATCAGGCCTCAGCTTTGATTCGTTGCAAACGTTGCAGATGAGAAGTTGGAAAATCTTCAAAACAGAGCTTTTTCCCTTTTTGTGAATCCTTTGATTTTTCAAACTTTGAACGCCTTGGATTCTTCTTTGAGCTTTTTGAAGTGGAAGGATTTGAATTTGAGTACTTCTCTCTTGGATTTCAGGCTCAAGACTTCTCGGATTTTTGATTTGGATATTCTCCCTCTTTTTTTTTTTTTTCGTTCTTTCTTTTTTCAAACGGGTGTTCTCCCCCTTCTTATAGATTTCTTTTAATCCATTTTTGGAAGAAAACTAGCCGTTGGAATGTACCTGGAAACAAAATATATCCGTTAGAAGTTAGGTAAAAAGGAAATATTACCGTTAGAGCTGATCTGGCATTTTAAATTTCATCCCAGACAGGTTGGAGTCGGCTCCAACTTTTCAGGTGTCGGCTCCAAGTCGTTTATCCAAAAATAGAAAGTTCTGAGTTCGTTGAGGAGTCGGCTCCGAAAAAGTTAGGTGTCGGCTCGCCATCGTCAGGTGTCGGCTCCAGAATACTATGTGTGTCGGCTCCAAGATGCTCAAAAAATAAGCGTTCTGTCCCCGCATCGGAGTCGGCTCCAGACACTGTAAGTGTCGACTCCGAAACTCTAGGTGTCGGCTCCGAAACTCTAGGTGTCGGCTCCGGACCGTATCAAAAATCAGAAGAATATTTGACTGGCCATGGGGTCGGCTCCAGGAATTCTAGGTGTCGACTCCAGGTTCTGAAACTTTGAAACTTGAGATTTGCAATTGATTCAACACTCATTTCTTAATACATTTAAATCGATCAAATATTTTTAAGTGCTGAAACACTTGTCAAATCCATTAGTAATCAAATAAATATACTCAATTCCTTTATTAATCATCAAAATCAATAATTGGGTCAACAATCTCCCCCTTTTTGATGATTATAAAAACATTGAGTATATGCAAAGTATTCTTAAATTAAAATTTTCAAGAAAGTGATCCTCACAAGCAAGCTCCCCCTGAATAAGGTAGCTCCCCCTGTGAAGTTCAAATTATCAATTGTATCTCCTTATTGCTTTACATATTTATCAATTGTTCTTCATATTTGATACCAATTAAATAAATGCAATTAAAGCATAACTAATCAATGCATATCAATTAAAGCATAACTAATCAATGCATATACGACATAACTTTCTCCCCTTTTTTGTAATCAACAAAAAGATAAAGAAAAGTTAAGTCAAAAGATAAGATTGATAGATCAAAAGATAATTTCATTTCATTGAAGTCAAGTATTACAAAAAGAAAGAACTATACTTTCATTACATCAACGCTTAAACTTCATTACATCAAAAACTAAACTTTCATTACATCAAGACATTAAACAACATAAAAACTACAAGTTGGTTCTAATGATTCTTGTCAAATGATCTAGAATCTTATGCATTCCATCACTCTGAGTGGCTACAAATTCTTTCAACCTTCTATCAACAAAAGAGCAAGCAGTCATGATTTTATCTTGAAGCTCTGCATTGCACTTTGAATAGGTCTCAGAATCTCCACATATGTCTTTAAGTTCTTCAAATATATTCTTCAAATCACTACTTAAAGATCCAGTAGAAGAGCTAAGAGAGATTCTATTTTGGTAATTCGATCATCTAAGGAATAAAGTGTTTCTTTAAGATTCATAAAATTGTCAAACTCAGTCTTCAGTTCATCCTTCTGAGCAGCAAGCAATCCTTTGAGTTGCTCCATTTGAAGGTCTGAAAATCCAACTGATGAAGAGGATGGCTGAACATGAATTTGAGCAGGTGCAGGGCAGGAACTGGACTCCTCGGCTGCGGTGAGGGAACCCTCATAGACGGACCAGCCTCACAAGGTGCAGAATGTCTAGGCTCAGGGGCTCTCTCATCCAAGTTACCTTTCCTTTCCCATTGCCCGTTCACCTTTACAAATCCCATCCTATGCAAAGTGGCCAAACTGTAATAGTCAGTGTCTCAGGTTCTTGGAGGGTTCATTGTCCAAAATTACAACCCCTTGGCTTCTAAATACCATAGTTAAAACCATGCCATAGGGTAGTGACGATCTTCTCTTCCCTCCGGCCTCGGCCATATAGAATATCATCATAGCAGCTAAATTAATAGGTTGACCGGTCAAAATACTGTCCATCACAACAATGTCCCGCTCGGAGACATACTCAAAACGTCCGGTCTTTGGGAACAAAATTCTGCTGCAAATGTTGTGTAGCAATCTTAATTCCAAGGGCAACTGGTTAGCCCTAATTTCCTCAAATTCTTCAACATCTCTCCCTAACATCCTTGATAGGGCCGCTGATCTTTCACTGTGCACATCGGCTGCTAATCCGGTAATGGGGATGCTTAAGAGATTGCCTAATTTTTGAAATGTAAGATGAATCCGTTTGCCTCTAACAGAGCTCACTAAACCGCCATCACCTCTCGACAAATTAAAGTAAAATTCTTTCACTAAAGCTGGGTAAGTAGGAACATCAAGAGAACAAACTCTATCCCATCCAAGCTCCTTGAGTTGATTACCAATCGAAAAACCCTCAGATTGAAAGAACTCAAAGTCAACTTTCCTACCCATTGTGATTACCCTCCCTGCTAGGGTATCTACCTGAGGTGAAGTGGTGTTGGGATTGTCTGAATCGGTGGAGGAATCCTCGCTTGGAGACGGCTCGCGGACGGGTCGCCTCACGGAGCGTTTTCGGTCACCATAGGCACTCCAATCACCGAACCTCTCCTCTTAGGTGCCATTGGATCCTTAGGAAAGCTTGGATAGAGTGGAATTAGAGATGGGAGGCTTTGAGAGAGTTTTGGAGAAATTTGGTGGAGGATTCGAAGAGTTATGAAATGACGAGGTGTCGACTCTGCCCTAATAAATCGATTTTGGATTCCCAGGTGTCGACTCCCGCAAAGTCGGGTGTCGACTCCAAATCGCTAACACAGTCAGCGCTTGAACTGGAGTCGGCTCCACTTATACGGGTGTCGGCTCCAAGGTCAGGGACCGAGAGCGACACAGACAAAGGTGTCGACTCCTCATTCTGAGGTGTCGACTCCAATGACAGTTTCAGAGAAAAATAATTGAGATTCAAACAACTGAAACTTGTCAAAATAAATTTGATAAAATCTTGATAAATTTTGGAGTATGAAGAATCAAGTTACTCCGATGACTAGATAATTTGTCCTTAAAATTATGAAAGGAATATCAAGAAATTAATATAGATCTAGAAAGTCATTCCTTAAAGTATCAAAATCAATCCAAAGGGTCACATATTCCTAATTCACCTCTAAGATAACAAAATCTCTCTTCACTCAAAGGTTTTGTAAATATATCAGCTAATTGTTCTTCAGTATTAACATATTCAAGACAAATTTCATTATTAGCTACATGTTCTCTTATAAAGTGATATCTAATTTCAATGTGTTTTGTTCTTGAATGTTGAATTGGATTTTTAGTTAGATTTATTGCACTTGTGTTATCACATCTAATTGGAGTTTTGTCAAGTGTTATGCCGTAATCTTCAAGTTGTCTCTTAATCCAAAGGATTTGAGCACAGCAACTTCCAGCTGCAACATATTCTGCTTCAGCAGTAGATAATGCAACCGAATTTTGCTTTTTGCTAAACCAAGAGATTAAGTTACTACCTAAGAATTGACATGCTCCACTTGTGCTTTTTCTATCTAATTTACATCCAGCATAGTCAGAGTCAGAATATGCAATCAAGTTTAATGTTGAGTCTCTAGAATACCATAAACCTACATTTTTAGTTCCACTTAAATATCTTAAGATTCTTTTTACAGCAATTAAGTGAGATTCTTTAGGTTCAGATTGAAATCTAGCGCATAGACATACAGCAAACATTATATCTGGTCTACTAGCTGTTAAGTAAAGAAGAGATCCGATCATACCTCTGTAATTTTTGATCTACTTTCTTACCATCTTCATCTTTGTCCAGCTTGCATGAAGGACTCATAGGAGTTCCAAGTGGTTTGATTGACTCCATTCCAAACTTCTTGAGCAGTTCTTTTGTGTATTTGGCTTGATTGATGAAAATTCCTTCTTTGCTTTGCTTGATTTGAAGTCCTAGGAAGAAGTTGAGTTCTCCCATCATGCTCATTTCAAACTCACCCTGCATCAACTTAGCAAATTCTTGACATAACAAATTGTTAGTAGCACCGAATACAATATCATCAACATATATTTGTACTACTAATAAATCCTTGTCTTTTCTTTTCAAAAATAGTGTTTTATCAACATTTCCTCTTGTAAAATCATTTTCAATCAGAAATTTACTTAATCTTTCATACCAAGCTCTAGGTGCTTGTTTTAAACCATATAGTGCTTTGTGCAATTTAAAAACATGATTTGGAAATTCATGATCTTCAAAACCAGGTGGTTGTTCAACAAAAACTTCCTCATTTATAAATCCATTTAAAAATGCACTTTTAACATCCATTTGAAATAGATTGATATGCATATGACATGCAAATGCAAGTAATAATCTAATTGCTTCTAGTCTAGCTACAGGTGCAAAAGTTTCATCAAAATCAATTCCTTCTTCTTGATTATATCCTTTTGCAACTAATCTAGCTTTGTTTCTAATTACTATGCCATTTTCGTCTAATTTATTTCTAAATACCCATTTTGATCCTATAACAGAGTGATTTTTAGGTCTATCTACAAGAGTCCAAACATTATTTCTAGTAAATTGATTTAATTCTTCTTGCATAGCTAACATCCAATTATTATCTTTTTCTGCTTCTTCAATAGTTTTAGGTTCAATTTGAGATACAAATGCAAGATGATTATTGATGTTTCTCATTGATGATCTAGTTCTTACTCCTTGAGATGGATCACCTATAATTAATTCTTTAGGATGACCATAGGCATATCTCCAGTCTCTAGGAAGATCTACATCATTATGATTTGCATCAACAACATCAACATTAGGAGAATCATTATCCTTAGCTTCTTGTTCATGATCCGAAGATACATCTATATTTAATTTTTCAATTTCTCTTTCTAGAATGTTTGTATCTTCCTCATCATCAATCTTTTCAGAACTCGATGCTAAAGATTCATCAAAAATTACATGAATAGATTCTTCTACAATTAAGTTTCTCTTGTTAAACACTCTATAGGCTTTACTAGATGTTGAATATCCTAAGAAAATGCCTTCATCAGATTTTGCATCAAATTTTCCTAGATTATCTTTGCCATTATTATGAATGAAACATTTACAACCAAATGCATGAAAGTAACTTATGTTTGGTTTTCTATTATTCCATAGTTCATAAGGAGTTTTCTTAATGATTGGCCTAATTAAAGCTCTATTAAGAATGTAACATGCCGTGTTTATAGCTTCCGCCCAAAAGTATTTTGGTAAGTTGCTTTCACATAGCATGGTACGGGCCATGTCTTCTAAGGTTCTATTTTTTCTTTCAACTACTCCATTTTGTTGTGGTGTTCTAGGTGCTGAAAAATTATGATGAATTCATTTTCTATGCAAAAGTTTTCAAACAAGTGATTTTCAAATTCAGTGCCATGATCACTTCTTAGAGACACTATGGTGTTGTTTTTCTCATTTGTGACCTTCTTGAAGAATTTCAAAAATAATGGAAAGGTCTCATCCTTATGAGCTAAAAACAATACCCAAGTGTATCTAGAGTAATCATCTACAATCACAAGACCATATTTCTTTCCTCCTAGACTTGTGGTTCTAGTAGGTCCAAAAAGATCCATGTGAAGTAGTTCAAGTGGCCTAGAAGTGGAAACAATATTTTTAGTTTTGAAAGAATTTCTAGTTTGTTTTCCAAATTGACATGCATCACAAATTTTGTTATTTTCAAAATCTAGCTGTGGAAGTCCTTTTACTAAATCCATTTTAATTAATTTTGAAATAAGGTGTGTGCTTGCATGACCTAATCTACGATGCCATAACCAACTAATCTCATTCATATTAGCATTATTAGCAACTAAGCAATGATTACTAGTAGACAAATTGTCTAGATCAATCAAGTATACATTGCCATTTCTATTTCCAATAAAAACAATGCTATTATCAATGGGATTAGAAACAGTGCAGATTGATGCTTCAAATGATACTTTAAAACCTCTATCACATAATTGGCTAATACTTATTAGATTATGTTTCAAACCATTGACATATAAGACATTTTCAATATATGTGGAGGGAGTTATTTGAATTTTACCAAACCCCATGATTTGGCCTTTGCCATTGTCACCAAATGTAACAACTCCTCCTCTTTTGCTCTCAAGGGTGATGAATTGATCCTTGTCACCCGTCATGTGTCTTGAGCAGCCGCTATCGAGATACCACTTTCGCTTTGATCTTTTGGCCGCAAGACACTCCTGCAAAAATAATTAAGTCTTATATTTAGGTACCCAAGCCTTCTTGGGTCCTTCATGGTTAGTAGCATAAAAGATTGTTCCTTTGGGAACCCATATTTTCTTGCCTTTATTATTTAATTTTTTGTTATTATTTCTTGCATCACATTCATAGGATTTATGACCTTTCTTGTTACAATAATGACATGTAACATTATCTCTATTTTGTTCTTTTCTAAAAAAGTTTTTGACAAATTTTTGTTTTAAGTTAGGTCTATATCCTAAACCAGCTTTATCATATATAGCTCTTTGATTGCTTAACAATAAATTAAGTTTTTTAGAACTATAAGTAAATTTATCAAATATTCTTATATTTATCAACTTCCTTCTTTAGCTTATCATTTTCATTGGAAATTGATTCTCTTTCTTTTGTCATATTTTCTTTTTTAGATTTTAGCATTTTAATTTCATTAGTAAGATCATCTTTTTCTTTAATAAGAATTGAGTTATCATTTTTCAAAGATTTGTATTTCTTTTTCAAAACTTTAAAATCATCTACTAGTTCATTGAAAGCTTCGAATAATTCATCAAATGCAAGCTCATCACTAGGGTTTTCGGAACTTACCTCGCTGTCGTCGTTTGCCATAAAGCAAATGTTTGCAACTTCTTTTTGTTCTTCCTCTGAAGAGGATTCATCACTGTCACTCCAGGTTGCAACATAGGCTTTCTTCTTCTTCTTGTAAGTCTTCTTCAATTGTGGACAATCGTATCTAAAGTGCCCCGGTTTCTTACACTCATAGCAAATCAAGGGGTCTTTCTCTTTGTCCTTGTCCTTTTCCTTTTTTTTTTCCTTCCATCTTAATTCCAGATTTCTTCTTGTGGAAGGGTCTCTTTCTTCTCATGAATTTTTTGAATTTTCTTGCTAGAAGAGCTGTCTCGTCATCATCATCATCATCACTGCAGCTCTCCTCACTTTCAGCAGCCTTAAGAGCTATAGTCTTTTTCTTCTTCACATCTTCTTCTATGTGCTGCTTCATAGTTAATTCATGGGTCATAAGGGATCCAAGTAGCTCCTCCAAGGGTAAGGTGTTGAGGTCCTTGGCTTCTTGGATTGCTGTCACTTTTGCTTCCCAAGTCCTTGGTAGTGACCTAAGAATTTTGCGAACAAGTTCAGAATTAGTATAGGTCTTGCCTAGACTTTTCAAACCATTTACAATATCGGTGAATCTAGTATACATGCATGCAATAGTTTCAGTTTGCTCCATGCTAAATAATTTATATTTATGAACAAGAATATTTATTTTAGATTCCTTTACTTGATTAGTACCCTCATGGGTAACCTCTAATCTATCCCATATTTCTTTTGCAGAATTACATGTAGAAATGCGATTAAATTCGTTTGCATCTAATGAACAATACAAGACATTCATGGCCTTAGCATTGAGCTGAGCCATTTTCCTATCATTATCATTCCAATCCCTTTCGGGCTTAGGAACAATAGAGCCATCAACAATGTGTGTGGGTGTGCTAGGTCCATTAATTATAATACTCCATAATTCATAATCAGAAGCTTGAATGAATATCCTCATTCTTGCTTTCCAATATGAATAGTTGGAACCATTAAATAAGGGAGGTCTATTTGTAGAATGACCTTCAGCAAATGAAGATCCAACTTGAGCTGCCATTTGGATCTTTAGCTCTTGATCGTGTGATCAGATTCAAATGAGCACTTGCTCTGATACCAATTGTTGGCCCAGATGGCAACCCAAGAGGGGGGGGGTGAATTGGGTTCTTTAAAAAATTTAACTTTTTCTTTAAAAGCTATTGGCTTTAAGATAAATGAAATTGAATGCAATGCAAATATAAAGCACAAACAAGGAGATAGAGATAGAGATAATAGAAGCACGGAAAACACAAAGATTTTATAGTGGTTCGGTGTATCCAACACCTACGTCCACTCCCAAGATTCACTTGGGTCCACACTATAATCGACTTGATTACAGTCGAGTTGTTTTCAAGATCACAACTCACAACTTGTTGTTTTACCCGGGATCACAACGAACCCAGCCGTTTTCCGGGCTCACCAGCACAAACCCTAAACTCAAGCTAAACTAGCTTGACCCGAGGTATACAACCTCCACTAGTTCAATCCCCCTGATTGAACCAGTAAAAATAAGAAAGAATAATGTTTAAGATACAAGATAGCTCCTTAAATGAGCAAATATTCAAATAAATGAACAAGGTTTAGAAAAGCCTGTTTGAAGTGGATTGGATTTGAGCTTTTCTTTCTTTTCCTCTTCTCTTTGGAGATGTTGAATCAGGCCTCAGCTTTGATTCGTTGCAAACATTGCAGATGAGAAGTTGGAAAATCTTCAAAACAGAGCTTTTTCCCTTTTTGTGAATCCTTTGATTTTTCAAACTTTGAATGCCTTGGATTCTTCTTTGAGCTTTTTGAAGTGGAAGGATTTGAATTTGAGTACTTCTCTCTTGGATTTCAGGCTCAAGACTTCTCGGATTTTTGATTTGGATATTCTCCCTCTTTTCTTTTTTCTCGTTCTTTCGCTCTTCTTTTCAAACAGGTGTTCTCCCCCTTCTTATAGATTTCTTTTAATCCATTTTTGGAAGAAAACTAGCCATTGGAATGTACCTGGAAACAAAATATATCTGTTAGAAGTTAGGTAAAAAGGAAATATTACCGTTAAGCTGATCTAGCATTTTAAATTTTCGTCCCAGACAGGTTGGAGTCGGCTCCAACTTTTCAGGTGTCGGCTCCAAGTCGTTTATCCAAAAATAGAAAGTTCTGAGTTCGTTGAGGAATCGGCTCCAAAAAAGTTAGGTGTCGGCTCGCCATCGTCAGGTGTCGGCTCCAGAATACTGTGTGTGTCGGCTCCAAGATGCTCAAAAAATAAGCGTTCTGTCCCCGCATCGGAGTCGGTTTCAGACACTGTAAGTGTCGACTCCGAAACTCTGGGTGTCGGCTCCGAAACTCTAGATGTCGGCTCTGGACCGTATCAAAAATCATAAGAATATTTGATTGGCTATGGGGTCAGCTCCAGGAATTCTAGGTGTCGACTCCAGGTTCTGAAACTTTGAAACTTGAGATTTGCAATTGATTCAACACTCATTTCTTAATACATTTAAATCGATCAAATATTTTTAAGTGCTAAAACACTTGTCAAATCCATTAGTAATCAAATAAAGATACTCAATTCCTTTATTAATCATCAAAATCAATAATTAGGTCAATAGATAGAAATAACAGCTAGTTTGTCACCTAATCATGGATTAAGGAGAATCTATAAAAAGGGAGACCATCAGTTTAAAAAAAGGAGAGACGAAAAAATAGAGAGAAAATATATTAAAAAATCTAAGAATTCTTGAGCAAGAAATCAAAGAGGAAAGAGTCAAAGTTCAAATCCATCAACTCCAGAAAGCTCAAAGAGAAATCCAAAGCATTCAAGCTCAAAATCGGAGTATTTCTCAAGTGAAGAAAAAGAGCAAAAGCCCTGATTTTCCCAACTTCTCATCTACAATCCTTGTGAAGAATCCGAGCTGAGGCTTGATTTAACCCTTCAAGAGAGAAGAGGAAAGAAGAAAAGAAGAAAAGCTCACATCAAATTCGCTTCAAACAGGCTTTTCTAATCTTTGTTTACTTATATTGCTTATTTGCTCGTTTAAGGAGCTTTGCATTGTTGTAAACTTTAAATCAATTTGTGTTTGCTAATTCAATCAGGGGGATTGAATTAGTTGAGGTAGTTACCTCGGGAACAAGCTAGATTAGCTTGGGTTTGGGTTTTATGCTGGTGAGCCCGAAAAACTGGCTGGGTTCGTTGTGACCCCGTGTAAAACAACAAGTTGGAGTTGTGAGCTTATAAAATAACTCAACTGTAATCAGTGGATTATAGTGTGGACCCAAGGGTGCTTGGGAGTGGACGTAGGTGTTGGATACACCGAACCACTATAAATATCTTATGTTTTTCGTGCTCTTATCTCTATCTCTTTCTTACTGTGCTTTAAATTATTGCTTCATTCTCTAGCATACTTAATCTTTGTGAAATTTGGTTTTAAGTTTTAAAGTGTTAAATTTTTTAAAAGAACCCAATTCACCCCCCCTCTTGGGTTGCCATCTGGGCCAACAATTGGTATCAGAGCAAGTGCTCATTATTTATTTGATCACACGATCAAGAGCTAAAGATCCAAATGGCAGCTCAAGCTGGATCTTCATTTGCTGAAAGTCATTCTACTAATAGACCTCCTTTGTTTAATGGTTCCAACTATTCATATTGGAAAGCAAGAACGAGGATATTTATTCAAGCTTCAGATTATGAATTATGGAGTGTGATAATTAATGGACCTAGCACACCACACACATGATTGATGGTTCTATTGTTCCTAAGCCCGAAAGGGATTGGAATGATAATGATAGGAAAATGGCTCAGCTCAATGCTAAGGCCATGAATGTTTTATATTGTTCCTTAGATGCAAACGAATTTAATCGTATCTCTACATGTAATTCTAAAAGAAATATGGGATAGATTAGAGGTTACCCATGAGGGTACAAATCAAGTTAAAGAATCTAAGATTAATATTCTTGTTCATAAGTATAAATTGTTTAGCATGGAACAAACTGAAACTATAGCATGCATGTATACTAGATTCACCGATATTGTAAATGGTCTAAAAAGTCTTGGCAAGACCTACACTAACTCTGAATTGGTTCGTAAAATTCTTAGGTCACTTCCAAGGACATGGGAAGCAAAGGTGACAGCAATCCAAGAAGCCAAGGACCTCAACACTTTACCTTTGGAGGAGCTACTTGGATCACTAATGACCCATGAGTTAACATGAAGCAGCACATAGAGGAAGAAGTTAAAAAGAAGAAGACTATAGCTCTTAAGGCTGCAGAAATTAAGGAAAGCAGTAGTGAGAATGAAGATGATGATGAAACAGCTCTTCTTGCTAGAAAGTTCAAGAAATTCATGAGAAGAAGGAAACCCTTTCATAAAAGAAATCGGGAACTTAAGATGGAAGGCGAAAAAGAAAAAGAAAAGGACAAGGACAAAGACAAAGAGAAAGACCCCCTAATTTGCTATGAGTGTAAGAAACGGGGCACTTTAGATATGATTGTCCTCAACTAAAAAGACCTACAAGAAGAAGAAAAAGGCATACATTGCAATATGGAGCGACAGCGATGAATCCTCTTCCGAGGAGGAACAAAAGGAAGTTGCAAACATCTGTCTTGTGGCAACAGAGGATGATGAGGTAAGTACCGAAGCTAATGACTTTACTTTTGAAGAATTGTTTGAAGCATTCAATGAACTAGTTGATGATTTTAAAGCCTTGAAAAAGAAAAACAAATCATTGAAAAATGATAATCTAAATCTTGTCAAAGAAAAAGATAATCTTACTCATGAAGTTGAAAAATTGAAATCAGAAAATGAAGTTTGATTGAAGAAAAAGGATCAATTTCCAATGAAAATGATAGATTAAAGAAGGAAGTTGATAAATACAAAATATAGTTGATAAATTTACATATAGTTCTGAAAAACTTAATTTATTATTGAGTAATCAAAGAGCTATATTTGATAAGGCTGGATTAGGTTATAGGCCTAATATAAAACAAAAGTATGTCAAAAACTTCTTTAGAAAAAATAAGATAAAATGAAGTTTCATGTCATTGTTGTAACAAAAAGGGACACAAAGCCTTTGAATGTAATTTTAAGAAAATTAACAAGAATTTAAGCAGTAAAGGAAGGAAAATATGGGTTCCAAAAGGAACAATCTTTATTGCTACTAACCATGAAGGACCCAAGAAAGCTTGGGTACCTAAACAGAAAGTTTGATCACTTTGCAGGAGTGTCTTGCGGCCAAAAGATCAAAAAAAATGGTATCTTGATAGCGGCTGCTCAAGACACATGACGGGTGACAAGGATCAATTCATCACCCTTGAAGATAAAAGAGGAGGAGTTGTCACTTTTGGAGATAATGGTAAAGGCCAGATTATGGGATTTGGTAAAATTCAGATAACTCCCTCTACTTTCATTGAGAATGTTCTGTATGTAGATGGTTTAAAGCATAACTTAATCAGTATTAGCCAATTGTGTGATAAAGGTTTCAAAGTTTCATTTGAAGCTTCTATCTGCACTGTTTCTAATCCCATTGACAATAGCATTATATTTGTTGGTAATAGAAATGACAATATACTTAATTGATTTAAACAATTTGTCTACTAGTAATCATTGCTTAGTAGCTAATAATGCTAATGTAAATGAGATTGGATGGTTATGGCATCGTAGATTAGGTCATGCAAGCACACATCTAATTTCAAAATTAATCAGAATGGACTTAGTTAAAGGACTTCGAAGTTAGATTTTGAAAACAACAGAATTTGTGATGCATGTCAATTTGGAAAACAAACTAGAAACTCTTTCAAATCTAAAAATATTGTTTCCACTTCTAGGCCATTAGAGCTACTTCACATGGACCTTTTTGGACCTACTAGAACAATAAGTTAGGAGGAAAGAAATATGGCCTTGTGATAGTAGATGATTATTCTAGATTCACTTGGGTACTGTTTTTGACTCACAAGGATGAGACTTTCTCAATATTTCTGAAATTCTTCAAGAAAGTTACTAATGAGAAAAACAACACCATAGTGTCTCTTAGAAGTGATCATGGTACAGAATTTGAAAATCACTTGTTTGAAAATTTCTGCACTGAACATGGCATTCATCATAATTTTTCAGCACCTAGAACACCACAACAAAATGGAGTTGTAGAAAGAAAAATAGGACTTTAGAAGACATGGCCCGTACCATGCTATGTGAAAGCCAACTCCCAAAGTACTTCTGGCGGAAGCTATAAACACGGCATGTTACATCCTTAATAGAGCCCTAATTAGGCCAATACTTAAGAAGACACCTTATGAATGGACATGATAGAAAACCAAAAATAGGTTATTTTCATGTATTTGGTTGTAAATATTTTATTCATAATAATGGAAAAGATAATCTTAAAAATTTGATGCAAAATCTGATGAAGGCTTATTCTTAGGATATTCAACAACCAGCAAAGCTTATAGAGTATTTAACAAGAAAACCTTAATTGTAGAAGAATCTATTCATGTAGTCTTTGATGAATCTTTAGCATCAAGTTCAGAAAAGATTGATGATGAGGAAGATACAAACATATTAGAAAGAGACATTGAAAAATTAAATATAGATGTATCTTCAGATCATGAACAAGAAGCTAAAGATGATGATTCTTCTAGGGTTGATGTTATTGATACTAATCATAATGAGGTAGATCTTCCTAGAGATTGGAGATATGCCTATGGTCATCCAAAGGAATTGATTATAGGTGATCCATCTCAAGGTGTAAGAACTAGATCATCTATGAGAAATATCAATAATCATCTTGCATTTGTATCTCAAATTGAACCTAAAACCATTGAAGAAGCTGAAAAAGATAGTAATTGGATGCTAGCTATGCAAGAAGAATTAAATCAATTTACTAGAATAATGTATGGTCCTTAGTTGATAGACCTAAAGATCATTCAGTCATAGGATCTAAATGGGTATTTAGAAATAAATTGGATGAAAATGGCATAGTAATTAGAAATAAAGCTAGATTAGTTGCAAAAGGATATAATCAAGAAGAAGGAATTGATTTTGATGAAACTTTTGCACCTGTAGCTAGATTAGAAGCAATTAGATTACTACTTGCATTTGCATGTCATATGAACATAAATTTATTTCAAATGGATGTTAAAAGTGTATTTTTAAATGGTTTATAAATGAGAAGTTTTTGTGGAACAACCACCTGGTTTTGAAGATCATGAATTTTCAAATCATGTTTTTAAATTGCACAAAGCACTATATGGTTTAAAACAAGCACCTAGAGCTTGGTATGATAGGTTAAGCAAATTTCTGATTAAAAATGATTTCACTAGAGGAAATTAGACAAAACCTTATTTTTGAAAAGAAAAGACAAGATTTATTAGTAGTACAAATATATGTAGATGATATTGTATTCGGTGCTACTAACAATTTCTTGTGTCAAGAGTTTGCTAAGTTAATGCAGGGTGAATTTGAAATGAGCATGATGGGAGAACTCAACTTCTTCCTAGGACTTCAAATCAAGCAAAGCAAAGAAGGGATTTTCATTAACCAAACAAAGTATACAAAGGAAATTCTCAAGAAGTTTGGAATGGAATCAATCAAACCCCTTGGAACACCTATGAGTCCTTCATGCAAATTAGAAAGATGAAGACGGTAAGAAAGTAGATCAAAAATACTATAGAGGTATGATCGGATCTCTACTCTACTTAACTGCAAGTAGACCTGATATCATGTTTGCTGTTTGTCTATGTGCTAGATTTCAATCAGAACCTAAAGAATCTCACTTAATTGCTGTAAAAGAATCTTAAGATATCTAAGTGGAACTAAAAATGTAGGATTATGGTATTCTAGAGACTCAACACTGAACTTAATTGCATATTCTGACTCTGACTATGCTGGATGTAAACTAGATAGAAAAAGTACTAGTGGTGCATGTCAATTCTTAGGAAGTAACTTAATCTCTTGGTTTAGCAAAAAGTAAAATTCGGTTGCATTATCTACTGCTGAAGCAGAATATGTTGCAGCTGGAAGTTGCTGTGCTCAAATCCTTTGGATTAAGCGACAACTTGAAGATTATGGCATAACACTTGATAAAACTCCTATTAGATGTGATAATACAAGTGCGATCAATTTAACTAAGAATCCAATTCAACATTCAAGAACTAAACACATTGAAATTAGATATCACTTCATTAGAGAACATGTAGCTAATGATGAAATTTGTCTTGACTATGTTAGTACTGAAGAATAATTAGCTGACATATTTACAAAACCGTTGGGTGAAGAGAGATTCTGTTATCTTAGAGGTGAATTAGGAATTTGTGATCCTTTGGAATGATTTTAAAACTCTTAAGGGAGATTTATCTATTTCCATCAATTTCTTGAGATTTCTCTCATGATTTCAAGGACAATTTATCAAGACATTTGAGTAATTTGATTCATCATATTCCAAAGATTTTATCAAAATTTATTGAGTTTATTTTCGACAAGTTTCGGATGTTTGAAACTCTGTTATTTTTCTCTGAAACTGTCTGTGGAGTCGACACCTCAAATTTATGGAGTCGACACCTTGTCTGTGTCGCTCTCTGTCTGGGACCTTGGAGCCGACACCCGATTAAGCGAGCCGACTCCAGTTCGAGCGCTAACCGTGTTAGCGACTTGGAGTCGACACCCGACTTTGCGGGAGTCGACACCTGGTAGCCCCAAATTGACTTTATTAGGGCAGAGTCGACACCTTCTCATTTCCATTCGTTTCAAAACTCTATCCAAAACCTCTCCAAACCTCCCAAAGCCTAAAATCCCTCAAATCAACCTTTCCCTAAGATTTCTATGGCACCTAAGCGTAGAGGATCGGTCCTTGGTGTTCCCGTAACCACCCGGAAGCGTACGGCTCGGCGTCCTGTTCATGAGCCGTCTCCAAGCGATGATTCCTCTTCAACCCATTCGGATAACCCTAGCCACTCCTCTCCTCAGGTAGATACTCTTGCGGGGCGTGTGATTACCATGGGAAGGAAAGTGGATTTTGATTTCTTTGAGACCGAGGGCTTTTCTATTGGAAGATAGATTAAAGAGCTCGGCTGGGACAAGGTATGCTCTTTGGATGTTCCCACTTATCCAGCCCTAGTTAAGGAATTCTACTTTAATTTATCAAGGGGAGATGGTGGGATAATCAGTTTTGTAAGAGGGAAGAGAGTTCATCTTACATTTCAAAGTTTAGGAAATCTTTTGAGCATCCCTGTCACTGGGCTTGTAGCTGATATTCATAGTGAGAGATCTGATGCCTTGTCAAGGATGTTAGGAAGAGAAGTTACTGAATTTGAAGAAGTAAGGGCTAATCAGTTGCCCTTGGAGCTTAGATTATTATACAACATCTATAGTAGATCTTATTCCCCAAGACTGGCCGTTTTGAGTATGTCTCAGAACGAGACATTGTGGTTATGGACAGTGTCTTGACGGGTCAGCCTATTAATCTTGCTGGGATGATGATTTGGTATATGGCTGAGGCCGGGGGCAAAAGGAGATCTTCTTTGCCTTATGGGATGATTTTAACTATGGTTTTCAGAAGTCAAGGCATTGTGATTTCTGACATTGAGCCATCAAAGAACCTCAGACACACAGATTATTATAGCTTGGCTACTGTGCATAGGATGGGTTCGTTAAAGTGAATGGTCAATGGGAGAGAAAAGGCCATCTGGATGAGAGAGCCGCTGAGATTAGGACTTCTGCACCATCTGAGGTTGGTCCATCAACGAGGCTTCCTTCACCAGAGCCTAGCAGATCTTCACCTCTCCAGCTCCTGCTCCAGTTCCTGTACCGCCACCTATGTCATCTAGTGGATTTTCAGATATTCAGTTAGAGCAACTCAAAAGTTTATTTGCTGCTCACAAAAAGAAATGAAAACTGAAATTGATAATAGTTTGATGAACTTAAGAGAATTGTATTACTCCTTGGATGATAGAATTGGTAAGATTGAATCTACCCTTGGAGCCTCCACAAAATCTTTAAGGAATGATCTCAAAAATATTTTTGAAGAACTTAAATATATTGGTGGAGATTCAGAGACTTACTCCAAATGCAATGCTAAGCTTCAGGACAAGATTATGACTGCATGTGCATTTGTTGACAGAAGACTAAAAGAATTTGTTAGAACTCAGAGTGAAGGGATGGAAAAATTATAGAAGAATTGCAAAGACTTCTTAGAACTCATTTTTGATTATGTTGTAATGAAGTTCTTTTGATGTTATTAAAAGATGATGTTTAGTTTAATATGTTTTGATATTTTGATGATGTAATGAAGTTTAATGAAGTTAGATATAATGAAGTTCTTTTTGAAATGTAATGTTTACTTTTCATTAAATGTAATGTTGTGAATGAAATACTTGAATTTTTGCAATTTGATTATTCTTTTGAGAAAGATTAATTTGAACTTGAATCTTTTCTAAAACCTTTTTGTTGATTACAAAAAGGGGAAAAGATTGTATATGCAAGCTTAAGTAATGTGTATCAAGCAAGCTTAAGGAATTGGTATCAAATAATTTCGATGAAATAAGTTTAATTGGCATCAAGCATCAAATGTAATTTGATATGATCATATAAGTTTAATAGTAAAGGAAGAATAGATATTAATTTGAGTATCATAGGGGGAGCTACCTCATTTAGGGGGAGCTTATCTATAAGGGATAAATATTTGAGAAATTTGATTTGAAAACCTTATTATTTAAATCATGCATATAATCAATGTTTTTATAATCATCAAAAAGGGGGAGATTGTTGACCCAATTATTGATTTTGATGATTAATAATGACATGAGTATATCTATTATGTTTTAACAAGGGTTTCAGCATTAAAAATATTTGATCAATCAAAATGTATAAAGAACCTTATTTTTAATCAAATGCCAGAAATATTTTTCAAAATTCAGAGCTGGAGTCGACACCTAGTGGTCTGGAGCCGACCCCATGGCGGATCAGATGTTTTCCTGATTTTTGGCACGGTCTGGAGTCAACACCCAGAGTTTCGGAGCCGACTCCAACCTGAGACATCAAAAAGAGTATTCTGTTTCAGTTTTCGGAGTCGACACCAAGTTTTTGGGAGCCGACACTTACAGTCTCTGGAGCCGACTCTAACCTGAGTATAGAGAGTGTGTTTTCTTCAGCATTTCTGGAGCGACACCTTATGGAGTCCAGAGTTGACACCCGAAAGCGGCGAGTCGACACTCAACTTTTTCGGAGCCGACTCCTCAACGAACTTTTACTTTTTATTTTTGGATACTCGACTTGGAGCCGACACCTGAAAAGTTGGAGCCGACTCCAACCTATCAGGAACGGATTTTCAAAATGTGAGAATGGCCTCCAATGGTAACATTTTCTCACCTAATCTCTAACGCTACTTTTCTTGTGTGTAGGAGGAATCCAAGGACAGAATAACAACTAGTTTTTCACCTAATCCTGGATTAAGAAGAATCTATAAAAAGGGAGACCGTTCGTTTAAAAAAGGAGAGATGAAAAAATAGAGAGAAAATATATTGAAAAATCTGAGAATTCTTGAGCAAGAAATCAAAGAGGAAAGAGTCAAAGTTCAAATCCATCAACTCCAGAAAGCTCAAAGAGAAATCCAAAGCATTCAAGCTCAAAATCGGAGTATTTCTCAAGTGAAGAAAAAGAGAGCAAAAGCCCTGATTTTCCCAACTTCTCATCTGCAATCCTTGTGAAGAATCTGCGCTGAGGCCTGATTCAACCCTTCAAGAGAGAAGAGGAAAAGAAGAAACGCTCACATAAAATTCGCTTCAAACAGGCTTTTCTAATCTTTGTTTACTTATATTGCTTATTTGCTTGTTTAAGGAGCTTTGCATTGTTGTAAACTTTAAATCAATTTGGTGTTTGCTAATTCAATCAGGGGGATTGAATTAGTTGAGGTAGCTTACCTCCGGAACAATCTAGATTAGCTTGGGTTTGAGTTTTGTGCTGATGAGCTCGAAAAACCGACTGGGTTCGTTGTGACCCCGTGTAAAACAATAAGTTGGAGTTGTGAGCTTGTAAAACAACTCAACTGTAATCAGTGGATTATAGTGTGGACCCAAGGGTTGCTTGGGAGTGGACGTAGGTGTTGGATACACCGAACCACTATAAATATCTTGTGTTTTTCGTGCTCTTGTCTCTATCTCTTTCTTACTGTGCTTTAAATTATTGCTTCATTCTCTAGCATACTTAATCTTTGTAAAATTTGGTTTTAAGTTTTAAAGTGTTAAATTTTTTAAAATAACCCAATTCACCCCCCCTCTTGGGTTGCCATCTGGGCCAACAGCCAGATTCCTCGGCCTCCCCCTTTCCGGGGCAATGCGATCCGGCGGGATATGACCAAGTATTGCCGCTTCCATCGAGACCATGGGTATGATACCAAGGAGTGCTGGCAGCTCAAGAACAAGATCGAACGACTAATTTGATGGGGTAGGCTGGATCAATTTAGGAGGGCACATGAGCCGAACAATGAAGGAAATCGCCAGCCCAAGCCTCGCCAGCTCCCTCCACCGAATCCTTCAGTTATTGGCAACATCAATATGATAACGGCAGCCGGTCCTTCATCATATTGGCTGGATGAGGAGGAGAATCCGCTAAAGAAGACTCAAGTTAACGAGCTCTCCTTTTTGATGAAGACTTCCGGGAGGCACAGTACCCTCATGATGATGCCCTAGTTGTATTTCTGAATATGAACGGCTATGATGTACACCGCATTCTGATTGATAGTGGAAGCTATGTTGATGTTTTGTATTTTGATGCCTTAGTGAGATTGAAATTCCGGACAGAAAGCCTCTGGGCCATAGAGTCCATCCTAGTAGATTTTACGGGCGACTCTATAATCCCCGAGGGAGTTATTACTTTGACAGTTCGAGCAGGCACATGGCCCTGTGTGGCCACTATGCACATGAATTTTCTTGTGACCAAGCTTCGGTCCCCTTACAATGCTATCCTTGGTAGACCAAGACAAGTATCTCTCAAAGCCATCATTTCCATTCCTCATCTCGCCATGAAATTTCCTATCGAATGGGGGATGGGTGTTATCCGAGGAAGTCAAATTATAGCTTGGCATTACTTTGTCGCTGACCTTCAATCCAGGAAGCCGAAGTTGATGGGCTGGATGCTCGGAAAGATTTTGCTGACTAGTGAGGAGAGCCCGCCGAAGAATTAAAAGAGGTGCCACTTGACGAAGCTTAGCCTAACTGAACCGTAGGGCTGGGTCACAGCTGAAGGGAAAGATTCAGCAGGACTTGATCGAATTCCTTTGGAAGAACGTTGACATTTTTGCCTGGTCCGCATTAGACATGCCTGGAATTAACCCAGATGTCTTGGTCCATCGCCTCAACATGGACGAAGCATTTCGGCTAGTCAAACAAAAGAAGAGAAGCTTCATCCCAGAGCGTCAAAAGGCTATCGAGGAAGAGCTAGACAAGATCATTAGAGCCAACATCATCCAGAAAGTCAATTACCCCGACTGGCTGGCGAATGTGGTTATGGTGAAAAAATCAAATGGAAAATGGAGGATCTGCATTGACTTCACTGACCTCAACAAAGCTTGCCCAAAGGATAGCTTCCCTCTCCCTCAGATCGATCAACTTGTGGATTCAACTTCAGGCCACCAAATGCTGACTTTTATGGATGTTTATTCGGGCTACAATCAGATTTAGATGGCGCCTGATGATGAAGAAAAAACTGCCTTCATCACCGACCGAGGTATTTATTGTTACCGAGTTATACCTTTCGGTTTAAAAAATGCAGGTGCAACCTACCAAAGTCTGGTCAATAAAGTCTTCAAGGAGCAAATCGATCGAAACATGGAGGTATACGTCAATGACATGCTGGTCAAGAGCAAAGAGGCGTCTCGGCATATCGAAGATCTTGCGGAAAGCTTTGCAACGCTCCAAAGGTACTGGATGATGCTCAACCCAACCAAATGTGCTTTCGAAGTCAACTCTGGAAAGTTCTTAGGTTTCATGGTCTCTCAGCAAGGCATCAAGGCGAATTCACAGAAGATCTAAGCCTTGCAGCAGATGGCCCCTTCGGGGTCAATCAAAGAAGTGCAACGTCTCACCAGGAAGATAGCGGCTCTCAACCGCTTCATCGCTCGATCAGCCGAGAGATGTCTGCCCTTCTTCAAAGAACTCCGGTCAGCCAAGAATTTTCAATGGATCCCAGACTACATGAAATCCTTCGAAGATCTCAAAAATACCTTGGCTCACCACCTCTCCTTAGCAGTCCAAAGTCAGAGGAAATGCTGAGTCTATACTTGGTGGTCTTTGAGGGTGTTGTTGGCTCTGTGCTTATCAGAGAGGAAAACAAAGTTCAAAGACCGGTCTATTATGTCAGCAAATTGCTCAGAGACACTGAGATGAGGTATACCCGATTCGAGAAGATGGTACTGGCTCTGGTAACATCAGTCCGAAAGCTGCGCCATATTTTCAAGCTGACACTGTGGCAGTCTTAACCGATCAACCCATCAAGTCAATTATCCATCGTCCAGAAGCATCGGAAAGAATGACCAAATGGGCTATTGAATTGAGTGAACATGACATTCAGTATCAACCTCATCTAGCCATCAAAGCCCAGGTCCTGGTGGATTTTCTCCTTGAATGTACCATATCCGAAGATGGTTCTGCTCCAGACACTCCTAAACAACCAAGGCCTTGTGCTTTGTGGTTGCTCCATGCTGATGGGTCCTTCAGCGCAAGCGATTTTGGCGCTGGTCTAGTCCTCACTAGGTTAGAGGGGGCAACTTTGAATATGGCATCCGTTTCTCCTTCCCAGCCTCTAACAATGAGGTAGAATATGAGGCTCTGCTCGCCAGACTTCGCATTGCCCGCGAGCTCAAGGTTAAAAAGCTAAACGTCTACACTGACTCTTAGTTGGTGGCTGGTCAGGTGTGAGGAGAGTTTGAAGCTCGAGAGCCAAACATTTATCTTCAAAAGGTACATGATATGTCATCCCGCTTTGCCAAATTTAAAGTTATTCAAATCTTAAGGGCTGAGAATACGCGCGCCGACCTTTTGTCCCGACTGGAAACCACAGACTCGATGGATCTTAAGCGGAAGTTCCTCCTGGAAGTCCTGGAGAAATCTAGCATTGCCGATGCTGATCAGATAATGCAGGTCGATGCCGAACCATCCTAGATAGATCCTATGCACAAATATCTCAAAGAAGGGTTGCTACCTACTGACAAAAAAGAAGCAAGGAAACTAAAGATGCAATCATTTCATTATGTCTTAATTGATGATCGGCTATATAAGCGATCATTCTCTATGCCATTGCTCAAATGCCTCCGCCCATCGAAGACCAACTATGCCCTTTGGGAGGTTCATGAAGGCATCTGTGGTAATCATCTTGGCGGCCGAGCTTTGTGCCACAAAGTGCTGCGTCAGGGGTATTATTGGCCAACAATGCAAAGAGATGCTGATGATCTCATCCGAGCCTGTGATTCGTTCCAGCGACATTCAAATGTCCAAAGGCTCCCCTCTGCTCACCTAACGCTTGTATCATCCACCTAGCCTTTCGCTAAGTAGTGAATGGACATTCTTGGTCATTTTCCCTCGCCATAGGGTAGAGGAAGTTCTTGTTTGTTGCAATTGACTATTTCACTAAGTCGGTCGAAGCTGAGGCAGTCGCCTAGATAACCGAAGCTCGGGCTAGGACTTTGTATGGAGGTCTATCATTTGTCGGTTCGGCCTTCCTCACACCATCATCAATGATAACGAAAAACAATTCGATAATCCCAAGTTCCGAGAATTATGCGAGGATCACGACATTCTTCACCGTCTGACCTCGGTTGGGCATCCTCAAGCCAATGGGGAGGCCGAAGTGACCAATCGAACTCTTCTACAGGGAATTCAAGCTCGGCTCAACCGAGCATGAGGCAGGTGGGCAGAAGAGCTCCACCACGTGCTGTGGGCTTATCAAACTACCGAAAGGATACCCATAGGCCAAACTCCATTCAGAATGGCTTTTGGTACGGAGGCTATCATCCCTATAGAATTGGGCTCCCCTCCTCATGTGTAGAAGGTTATTCAGAAGAATCTAACGATGAGTAACTCTGAACCAATCTAGATATGATAGAAGAAGTCAGGGAGAAAGCCTGGATCTGAATGGCCGCCTATCAACAGAGGATAGCCCGTTATTACTCTACCAGAGTCAAAGAAAAATCCTTCCTTTCTGGCAATTTGGACTTCGGAAAGCATCCGTGTCAAAGCCACTGGAGCAAGGGAAACTATCCCCAAATTGGGAAGGTACCTATCAAGTTGCGGAGGTAATCAGGCCTGACACTTACAAACTTTGGGATCTAAACGAAAAATCTATCCCCCCGACATGGAGCTTGGATAACTCCGCATATATCATCAGTAAAAGTACGCCTTCGTTAAACTCACTCTATTTACTGCATCAAATTTTATTTTCAAAGGTCTATAAAGTTTTATTTCGATTATCTTTCTTCTGAAAACTGCAATGAGAAGCAGGTTTACTCAATAATCTTTTCAAGCCTCGGTAGGGCCGAGTGATCTCCGTACCTTGGCCACGCCAAGTAAAATATAATCTTCTCAAACCTCGGCAGGGCCTAGTGATCTCCGTACCTTGGCCGCCAAGTAAAATATAATCTTTTCAACCTTAGCAGGGCCAAGTGGTATCTTTGTACCTTAGCCATGCCAAGTAAAATATAATCTTTTCAAGCCTCGGCTGGGCCGAGTGATCTCAGTACCTTGGCCACACCAAGTAAAATATAATCTTTTCAAGCCTTGGCAGGGCTGAGTGGTACCTCCGTACCTTGACCGCACCAAGTAAAATATAATCTTCTCAAACCTGGGCAGGGCCGAGTGATCTCCGTACCTTAGCCGCGCCAAGTAAAATATAATTTTTTCAAGCCTCGGCAGGGCCGAGTGGTATCTCCATACCTTGGCCATGCCAAGTAAAATATAATCTTCTCAAAACCTCGGCAGGCCGAGTGATCTCCGTACCTTGGCCGCACCAAGTAAAATATAATCTTTTCAAAACTCGGCTGGGCCGAGTGATCTCCGTACCTTGGCCGCACCAAGTAAATATAATCTTTTCAACCTCGGCAGGGCCGAGTGATCTTTGTACCTTAGCCACGCCAAGTAAAATATAATCTTTTCAAGCCTCAGCTGGGCTGAGTGATCTCCGTACCTTGGCCGCGCCAAGTAAAATATAATCTTTTCAAGCTCGGCAGGACTGAGTAGTATCTTCGTACCTGGCTGTGCCAAGTAAAATATAATCTTCTCAGCCTCAGCAGGGCCGAGTGACATCTCCAAATAATATCTCAAACCTCAGCAGGGCCGAGCGATATCTCCAAATAATATCTCGAGCCTCAGCGAGTGACATCTCCAAATAATATCTCAAGCCTCGGCAAGGCCGAGTGATATTTTCGAATAATATCTCAAGCCTCGGCATGATCGAGTGACTCTTCTAGAATGACAGCAAAGCCGATTGATTCCTTCAATGCTCTAGCGTGGCTGAATTGCCCTATCATGCTTCGGTGGAGTTAAGCAACCTTTCTTTGTGCATCAGCAAGATTAAACGAGTCATTTCTCATTAAGGTAAAACCTACTTCGTCCTTCGACGAAACGGTGCCTATGCTACGAGTTAGCAGGCCGCTCAGGCCTCCCTTTGACCTAAACAGAGATGAATGCTCCCTCTGTAAAGGACTAAGCATTGCTAAAGCGCCTAACGAAAGAAAAATATAAAACGCTACTAGCGATCGTAAACTGACATTGTGATTCAAATGGCGCGGCCCAAACAAAATGACTCTTATGTCGGAACAACACAAACACATTAGTAGAGAAATCAATATTTGAAGAAGAAAAAGTAAAAGCCTTCTTTATTGATGAAAAATTACAACCTCTTGAGAGGCATTACAAGTGCATCATAGCACAGGAAATAAAGCAAATAAGATAAAAAGCTCGGGTAAGCAGCTCCGATCGATGACGTTGCTCCCGCTTCCGATCCAAGAAATCAGAGAAACCAAACGGCTCCATTGAGTTGCTGGTTAATGCCAAAGAACAAAGAGGCCATCCCTGAGCACCTCCGTCGGATGAACTAAGGGATCCAAATTAGACCAGAAGGCCATGGATGCCAAGGCTGAGGCTGCCCTCCCCCCACTTAAAATGCCGAGTCGCAGGTAGAGTGGGCACTGGGCCATGCCTGGCACGGCACGCCCAGGCCCACCATGCCTTAAGAATTGCCGTGCCGTGCCTGGCACGGCATAGAAAAAAAAATTCAAATTCGGCAGGCCCGTGACCATTTTACCCCTCCCATAGTCATATAACGGCTATATTAAAGGGTAGTTTTGAAAAAAATTTAGAAATTCTATAAATAGATGAACTCTCCTTATTCTTACCATACCAACCAACTCATCTATTACTACTATTTCTCTCTTCCAGCAAGTGCTCTAGTAGATTAGCAATTTTGCATATAACTACGAAAATCAAAGAAAATTACTGGTAAGATGGATAGTTTAAGATGAATTACCTTTTATTTTATCTAAATCTTATAATTTTGAAAGATATGTTCAATTAGGCCTACAACCTGCTTATAAAAGAACTAGTAGTCGTACCTTTAGAAGAGTGACTATGACAAACTTTTTAGTAATGAAACAAAGTTTAACGGAAAGCCTCTCAAATTTAAATGCTAGAATTTCTTTAACTTCTGATATTTGGTCGGCATCTGTAGGTAGTAAGTTTTATTGCTGTTACTGCTTATTATATTGATAATAATTGGCAATTAAATAAATAAATTATTGCTTTCATGCTTCTAATTTTCCGCATTTAGGACAATAATTTTCAAATATTATTGATCAAACCGCATGATCATATAATATTAATAAAATAAGGCCAATTATTTTTGATAATGCAGCTAATAATAATTTCTGCTGTTGCATTATTAAACGACTCTTTACATCCTATTTTAGATGGACAATTATTTCATATTAAATGTGCATGTCATATATTAAATCTTTCTGCTCAATCTGGCATAAACATAATTCAAGAGGTTGTTTCAAAAATTAGAAATGCAGTTTCTTTTATTCATGCTTCAAGGTCAAGACTTCAAGAATTTAAACAATTATGTATAGATCATGGTAAACGTTTTAAAAAATTTAAACTTGATGTAATAACTCGTTGAAATAGTACCTATGCCATGATACATGATGCATATCCATATAAGAACTTATTAAGTACTTATATTAATGAGCGTGGATTAGGATTTACATTGACTGAAGCTGATTGGAATCAAGGTAAAATTTTAAAAGATTTTTTGGTTACTTTTTATGATACTACAAATGTTCTTTTAGGTATTTATTATCCAACTTCTTGTTCATTTTTACAAAAAGCATATGTAATTAGTGAAAAATTTAAAGAATATAGAATCATGAAGTTTTAATGCCTATTATACATAATATGGAAACTAAATGAAATGAATATTGGAATAGGATATGTCCATTGCATAACTTAGCTGCTGTTTTTGATCCTAGAGTTAAATTAAATGGTGTAATTTTTTTAATTGATCAATATTGTGAAAACATGAATCAAAATCCTGAACCTACTAAAGATGAGGTAACACGACTTCTTAATGATATTTATAATTTATATAATGATAAAATTTGTGGATCTAGAATACCTGCTCAAAGCTTTGCTTCTTCTTCTAGATCTCATTGTCATCTATTTTTTCATTTATTAGAAGGCACGCACATGCTTCATCTTCTTCATCTTCTCATTTTTAAGTAATGAATTGGAATTTTATTTACGAAACGATCTTCATTTTGCATATGATGATGATCAAATAGAAAGTCTAGATGTAATAGCTTGGTGGAAGAGTGTTAGAAATCAATATCTTGTTATGTCTGCCATTGCACGAGATATTTTAGCTATGCCAATGTCCACAGTGGCATCAGAATCTGCTTTCAGTGTAGGTCACATATTTTGGACGAAAGAGAAGTAGGATGACTAACGAAACAGTTTGAGATGCTTATCTGCTTCAAAGACTGGTTGGATGCTGAGGCGAGGCTTCAAGATAAAGGTGGACATGACTTAACCAGCGAAGATGATGATGACACAAATACTACTGATGACTGATGAGTGATAAGTGAGTCATTTCTACTTTTATAATTGTATATTTTTATTTTTTAAATTGTTAAAAACTTAAAGTAAGTCATCTTTATTTTTTTTCTTTCTATTTTTTCTCCTTACTTATTGTATTATGTTCTGGAGGTCAGGCCTAGCCCCCCTCCCTTCTGTACCATTTTGATTTTAAATTAATAAACTGGTAGGGGTCTATGCCAAACCCTCCACCATTAAGGTGGCTTTATATTGATAAAAAAATTTTATTCCTAATAATTTTTTAATTTATCAAAAAAACCATCATGGGCCGTGCCGTGCTAGGCCAACAGAAAAAATTTTTGCGCCTAGCATGGCACGTTTACGGGGCCGTGCCTGGCACGGCCCATGTGGGCTTGGGTAGTGCCGTGCCATGGGTGGCACGGACCAGTGCCTACCTTTAGTCGTAAGTTACTGCTCAAGAACATAGACAGCAACCCGGTCGGCGCGCTGAGTTGCTAGTCACATCACAAGAACATAGACAACAACCCAACGCTACTTACCTTCCTCCTCATTGAGAGCTGAATGATGGACCCCGGACGGATGAACTAAGGGATCCAAACTGAGGATGGAGGGAAGTTCATGTAAGCCAAGGCCCATAGATGTTTGCATTTCCAGTGCTCTGAAGGGCCCCATGGCAAGTGAAGGGAGCCACAAGGGTGTGTCTCCCTATTTGACCCCTGCGGACCGTCCCTGTGCACTCTCCATATGACCTCTAAGACTCTTCCTCTGAGGACTACTTGCTCTTCAGCAACTCCTCCATCACCCCAGCTATCTGGGTCGAACCAGCTTTCAAAAGGAGAGCTTGGCCTCTCCACCCTTGACCTCAATAGAACAAGAGCCATGAAAATCTCTCTGATCCATAGAAGAAAAGGCTTTGAGAAATGCTCAGACACCTCCG
>UESW01002373.1:134159-181638 GCA_900491605.1 Calamus simplicifolius | reverse complement strand
TGTTTGGTCTATGTGCTAGATTTCAATCTGAACCTAAAGAATCTCACTTAATTGCTGTAAAGAGAATCTTAAGATATTTAAGTGAAACTAAAAATGTAGGTTTATAGTATTCTAGAGACTCAACACTAAACTTGATTGCATATTCTAATTTTAACTATGCTGGATGTAAACTAGATAGAAAAGGTACAAGTGGTGCATGTCAATTTTTAGGAAGAACTTAATCTCTTGGTTTAGCAAAAAGCAAAATTCGGTTGCATTATCAACTGCTGAAGCAGAATATGTTGCAACTGGAAGTTGCTATGCTCAAATCCTTTGGATTAAGAGACAACTTGAAGATTTGGCATAGCACTTGATAAAACTCCTATTAGATGTGATAACACAAGTGCAATTAATTTAACTAAAAATCCATTCAATATTTAAGAACAAAACATATTGAAATTAGATATCACTTTATAAGAGAACATATAGCTAATGATGAATTTATCTTGATTATGTTAATACTGAAGAACAATTAGCTGATATATTTACAAAACCCTTGAGTGAAGAGAGATTTTGCTATCTTAGAGGTAAATTAGGGATTTGTGACCCTTTGGAATGATCTTGAAAACCTAAGGAATAACTATCTAGATTTCTATTAATTTCTTAATATTTCTTTCATAATTTAAGGACAAATTATCTAGTCTTCTGAGCAATTTGATTCTTCATATTCCAAAGATTTTTTCAAAATTTTATTGAACCTATTTTGATAAGTTTCAGATGTTTGAATCTCAGTTATTTTTTCTCTGAAACTGTCAGTGGAGTCGACACCTCAGTTGAGGAGTCAACACCTCGTCTGTGTCGCTCTCGGTCCCTGACCTTGGAGCCAACACCCGTATAAGTGGAGCTGACTCCAGTTCGAGCACTGACTGTGTTAGAAATTTGGAGTCGACACCCGACTTTGCAGGAGTCGACACCTAGGGGTCCCAAATCGATTTTATTAGGGTAGAGTCGACACCTTCATCATTTCGTTCTTTTTCAATCCTCAACCAAACTCTTTCCAAACTCTCTCAAAACTTTCCTAACTCAAATTCCACTCATTTCGAACCTTCCCAAGGATCTTAATGGCACCTAAGAGGAGAGGATCTATGATTGGAGCACCCGTGATGACTGGGAAACGTTCGGCGAGGCGACCCATCCGCAAGCGAGGAATCCTCAACCCAATCGGACAATCCTAATTCTTCTTCTCCTCAGGTAGACACATTAGCTGGGAGAGTGATTACAATGGGTAGGAAAGTCAATTTTGAATTCTTTGAATCCGGGGCTTTTCAATTGGGAATCAAATTAAAGAGTTAGGCTGGGATAAAGTTTGCTCATTAGATGTTCCCACCTATCCTGCCCTTGTCAAAGAGTTCTACTTCAATCTATCGAGAGGAGATGGTGGAATCGTGAGTTCTGTCAGAGGTAAAAGAGTCCATCTCATATTTCAAAAACTAGGAAATCTTTTGAGCATTCCCATCACTGGATTGGTAGCCGACATCCACAGTGAGAGGTCAGACGCTTTGTCAAGGATGTTAGGGAGAGAGGTAATAGAATTTGAAGAGGTTAGGGCTAACCAATTGCCCTTGGAATTGAGATTGCTTCTTAATATTTGCAGTAGGATTTTATTTCCCAAGACCGGTCGATTTGAGTATGTCTCCGAGTGAGACATAGTGGTGATGGATAGTGTGTTGACTGGTCAAGCCATAAACCTAGCTGCAATGATGATTTTTTATATGGCCGAGGCTGAAGGAAAAAGAAGATCGTCCCTACCCTATGGCATGGTTCTAACTATGGTTTTCAGGAGCCAAAGAGTTGTGATTTTGGATAATGAACCTTCTAAGAACCTCAGGCATACCGATTACTACAGTTTGGCCACCTTGCATCGGATGGGATTTGTAAAGGTCAATCGGCATTAGGAAAGGAAAGGCAATTTGGATGAGAGAGCCCCTGAGTTTAGACCTTCTGCACCTTTTAAGGCTAGTCCGTCTGTGAGGGTTCCCTCTCCATAGCGTAGCAGTCTGGTTCCTGTTCCTATCCCTGCTCCTGCCTCTGCTCAAGTTTCTGATCAGCCATCTACTTCATCTGTCGGATTTTCAGACTTTCAATTGGAGCAACTTAAAGGTTTACTTGCTGCTCAGAAAGATGAATTGAAGACTGAGTTTGATAATCATTTTATGAACTTAAGAGAGACTCTCTACTCATTGGATGATCGCATTAGTAAAATCGAGTCCACTCTTGGTTCATCTGCGGAATCCTTAAGTAACGATCTCAAGCACATATTTGAAGAACTCAAGGATATCTGTGGAGACTCTGAAACCTACTCCAAGTACAATGCCGAGCTTCAAGATAAGATAATGACTGCATGTGCTTTTGTTGACAGAAGATTGAAAGAATTTGTAGGAACTCAGAGTGATGGAATGCAAAGAATTTTAGATCATTTGCAAAGGATTATTAGAACCAATCTATGATTTTCATGTAATGAAGTAAAAGTTGTTGTTTGATGTTTCATTTTGAAATCTTAATGTAAAATTGTTATTTGATGTATAGTTTGATAGTTGACAAAGTTCAGTTTCATTTTGTAACACTTGACTTTTTAATGCAATGAAATTATCTTTTGATCTATCAATTTTAACATTTTACTTAACTTCTCTTAGTCTTTTTGTTGATTACAAAAAAGGGGTAGAAAGTTATGTCGTATATGCATTGATTGGTATTTGATTGATATCAAGTTATTTTGGATATGCATTAATTTAAATAAGCTTAAGTGAAAATTGATATAACTAAATTCCAAGTATCAAACATGTAAAGCAAAAGGAAGAACAATTATTAAATTGAACTTCATAGGGGGAGCTACCTTATTCAGGGGGAGCTTACCTGTGAGGATCATATATTTGAAAATTTTGATTTAAGAATTCTATGCATATACTCAATGTTTTTATAATCATCAAAAAGGGGGAGATTGTTGACCCAATTATTGATTTTGATGATTAATAAAGGAATTGAGTATATTTATTGTGTTACTGATGAATTTAACAAATGTTTCAGGGCTTAAAAATATTTGTTTAATCAAAAGGCATTTAGAAACGTATTTTGAATCAAGTGCCAAAGGTAAGTTTCAAAATTTAGAACCTGGAGTCGACACCTAGGAAATCTAGAGCCGACCCCATGGCCAATCAAATGTCTTTCTGATTTTTGATACGGTCTGGAGCCAACACTCAGAGTTCGGAGCCGACACCCAGAGTCTTGGAGTCGACACTTACAGTGTCTGGAGCTAACTCCGACACGGGGACAGAACGTGTGATTTTTGACTACCTTGGAGCCGACACCTGAAAAGTTGGAGCCGACTCCAACCTGTCAGGAACGGATTTTTAAAATGCCAGATCAGCTCAAACGGTAATATTTTCTTTTCACCTAACTTCTAACAGATATATTTTGTTTGGAAAAACTTTCCAGATACATTCCAACGGCTAGTTTTCTCACCAA
This sequence comes from Calamus simplicifolius, assembly GCA_900491605.1. Lineage (NCBI taxonomy): Eukaryota > Viridiplantae > Streptophyta > Magnoliopsida > Arecales > Arecaceae > Calamus > Calamus simplicifolius. Next base: position 178,137 of record UESW01002373.1, on the reverse strand, counting down.
AAATGGATTAAAGGAAATCTATAAAAAGGGGGAGAAAGCTTATTTGAAAAAAAAAAACGAAAAAAATGGAGTGAATACAAATAAAAATCCGAGAAGTCTTGAGCCTGAAATCAAAGAGAAAAGTATCCAAGTTCAAATCCTTCCACTCCAAAAGCTCAAAGAGAAATCCAAGGCGTTCAACTTGAAAAATTGGAGGATTTCCCAAAGAAGAAAAAGCTCTGTTTTCTATGATTTTCCAACTTCTCATCTGCAACATCTATGAAGAATCAAAGCTGAGGCCTGATTCAACATCTCCAAAGAGAAGAGGAAAAGAAGAAAAGAAGAAAAGCTCAAATCCAATCTACTTCAAACAGGCTTTTCTAGCCTTGTTCATTTACTTTGAATATTTGCTCATTTGAGGAGCTGTTTGTTAATATAAACATTATTCTTTCTTGTTTTTGCTAGTTCAATTAGGGGGATTGAATTAGTGGAGGTAGTATACCTCGGGGCAAGCTAGATTAGCTTGAGTTCGGGTTTTGTGCTGGTGAGCCCGAAAAACCAGCTGGGTTCGTTGTGCACCTGGAAAACAACAAGTTTTGAGTTGTGATCTTGTAAAATAACTCGGCTGTAATCTAGTTGATTATAGTGTGGACCCAAGTGGAACTTGGGAGTGGACGTAGGTGTTGGATACACCGAACCACTATAAAATCATGTGTTTGCCATGCTTTAATTGTCTCTCTCTCTATCTCTTCATTTGTGATTGAAATCTATTCTGCACTTAATTATTTCAAAGTCAATAGTTTTAAAAAAGGTTAAAATTTTTTTAGAACCCAATTCACCCCCCCCCTCTTGGGTTGCCATCTGGGCCAACATATATTCCCCCAACTTGCAAGAATCTGTGAGGAGCAATAACAAAATTTGTGGCAGTAATTGAATATCACAAACACACAAGGGACACCAAGATTTTTAACGTGGAAAACCCCTCAAAGCAAGGGTAAAAAATCACGGGTCATCCAGACCAAAGAAATAGCTCCACTATGATCAAATAAGGGTACAAGAGAGTCTCAAACAAGAACAAAAATGAGTGCTCACAGCCAACCAAACAATAAAGCTAAGAAGCTTACAATAGAGAACCAAGAAGTTTAACAATCCAAAAAATAGAGCTAATGTCTGACCTTAGTTTCTCGCACCTCAGACCTTGTTTCACCGATCCAACCGTTCAGAATGAAGAAACAGATGTCTTAAACCTCGTACCAAAATTTTAGCCTAATCCAACGGTGAACAAATCTGCAGTAGTGATTTTATGGTAGCTGCTCTGAGTACGTGCGGAAAGGGCTTCTTCTTTTCTCTCTCGAATGGCGGCTCTGTTCTCTTTTTTTCAAAAATTAACCCTAATATCACCCTAATAGACTCACTACTAATTAGAGATTCTTACCAAGTTGGATTCTTACCTAATCAGACTTACCACTGATTAGGGATTTTTACCAAGATGGACTCTTACCTAATCAGACTCATCACTGATTAGGGATTCTTACCAAATCAGACTCACCACTTAGACAAGTATGACACAAAGTGGGCTTACACATTTGGGCCTTTTCTCCACATAGAAAGGGAGCCCAAACCCAACATATCTCCCCCTCACAACTATGTAGAGATAACCGCTAAACTGGCGATCTCACAACAAGTTTCAAACTTCCCTCTTGGTAATGCTTTAGTCATCATATCAGCACCATTATTATTAGTATAAATTTTAGCCAACTCCAATAGCTTAGCATCCAAAACATCATGTATCCAATGATACCTCACATCAATATGTTTGGACCTCGAATGGAAAGTTGGATTCTTACCAAGATGCATAGCACTTTGACTGTCAACAAACAACAGATATTGGTTCTAAACAAAGCCTAGCTCCTGTAAGAATTTCTTCACCCATAGTAACTCCTTACATGCTTCAGTAATGGCAATGAACTCTGCCTCTGTAGTTGACAATGCTACACACCTCTGCAACTTAGACTGCCAAGCCACAACTCCCCCTACAAATTTAATCATATAGCCCGAAGTGGACTTTCTGGAATCAATGTCTCCAGCCATATCTGAGTCTGAGTACCCTACCAATGTAGGCTCATCACCTCCAAAACAAAGCCTCATACCAGTTGTACTACGAAGATACCTTAAAATCCATTTCACTACATTCCAATGCTCTCTACCTGGGTTTGACAGAAATCTACTGATAGTACCAACAGCATGTGCTATGTCTAGTCTTGTGCACACCATTGCATACATCAAACTACCCACATCAGAAGCATAAGGAACCCGTTCCATATCTAATTTCTCAACTTCATTTGAAGGACTTTGTTTAGCACTCAGCTTAAAATGAGTAACAAGAGGAGTGCTTACAGCCTTAGCATTTTTTATCTGGAATCTTTGCAGCACCATTTCAATATAGTGTTCCTGTGACAACCAAAGTTTCTTCTCCATTCTATCACGCATGATTCTTATACCAAAAATCTACTTAGCAGCTCCCATGTCCTTCATTGCAAATGACTTGCCCAACTGCTTCTTTAACATGTCAATCCTAGAAACATTTTTCCCAACAATAAGCATGTCATCAACATACAATAACAGGATAATGAAGTCATCATCAGAAAACTTTTTAACAAAGACACAATGGTCAGAAGTAGTCTTCTTGTAGCCTTGCTCACATATGACAAACTCAAACTTCTTGTACCATTGCCTCAGAACCTGCTTTAAACCGTATAGACTCTTTCTTAGCCTACACATAGTCTTCCTTGCCTTCAACTTGAAAGCCATAAGGTGAGAAAATCTCATTAAAATTAACACCCTTCCTCTGTCTGAAGCCTTTTACCACTAATCTGGCTTTATACCTTGGAGATGCAGCATTACTATCATGTTTCACCCTGTAAATCCATCTATTTTCCAAGGCCCTCTTGCCTTTAGGCAACTTCACCAAATCATAAGTGTGATTGTCATGCAAAGATTACATCTCATCTCGCATTGCATCCAACCACTTTTGTTTTTCTTCACTCTCAATGGCCTCTTCAAAACACTTAGGTTCTCCCCCATCAGTAAAGGTCACATATTCATCAGACGAATACCTTGTAGATGGTTGTCTCTACCTGTTAGACCTCCTGAGTTGACTTTGAGGTGGTTCAGGAGCATAACTAGGATTATCATGTTGTGACATCTCATGTTCCTCTTCAGCATCATTAGTTGGAACATCTAACTCATCTCCAAGCTGTTGATCATCAACATAATCATGTTGCTCATCTTGTTGAATACTACTCTTAGCATTATCCAGATTGTGAACAGGCAATCGAAATGGATCAACATCAATCAGCTTATTACCTTTTTTGGGTGTAGTCTTCTCCACCTTATCGATGTCTTTAATGGTTTGGTCTTCCATGAACTCCACATCACGACTTCTAATAAGCTTTTTCTCAATAGGATCATAAAACCTGTAACCAAATTTATCTTGACCATAACCTATAAAGATGCACTGTCTCATCTTAGCATCCAACTTGGATCTCTCATCCTTTGGAACATGCACAAATGCCTTACAACCGAAGACTAGCAAATGATCATATCTGACATTCTTGCCAAACCAAATTTTTTCTGGCGCCTCATTGTCCAAAGCAACTGTAGGACTAAGATTAATAACATGCACTGCCGTGTACAATGCCTCACCCCAAAAGTGTTTGGGCAATTTTGCTTCAGAGAGCATACCTCACTCTCTTAATCAATGTCCTATTCATCCTTTCTACTAAACCATTCAGCTGAAGAGTTTTAGGAGGAGTCTTTTCATGTGCAATACCCTGCTGCTTGCAATAGACATCAAAGGGTCCACAATACTCACCACCATTGTAAGTACGAATACATTTCAGCTTCTTGCCTGACTGCCTTTCAACTAAAGCCTGAAACTGTTTGAACTTCTCCAACACCTGGTCTTTTGTCTTCAATGCATAGACCCATAGTTTCCTGGAACAATCATCAATAAAGGTAACAAAATAAAGTGCACCACTAAAGGATTTTACCTTCAATGGACCACAAACATCAGAATGCACTAATTCAAGCAACTCTGACTTCCTTGATGGAGGATGCTTCTTAAAGGATACTCTGTTTTGTTTACCAGCCATGCAATGAGAATACTTCTCCTACTTTGCACTCTTCAATCCTATAAGCACATCCTTTTTAGCTAAGCAGTTTAGCCCTTTTTCACTGATATGACTAAGGCTTCGGTGCCACAAAGATGCCTCCATATCCACGACATTCACACTGTCTTTAGCAACCAAAGCTTTTGTCCAATACAGTTTAGAAATTTTCTCCCCTCTAGCCATAACCAAGTTACCTTTGGTGAGTTTCCACTTTCTATAACCAAAGTGATTATCATAACCACCATCATCAAGCATCTGCACAGAAATCAAATTAAAGCGAACATCCGGAGCATGTTTGACTCCTCGAAGCAGCAACTGCATTCCCATGTTGGTTTGCTGGCAAACATCACCAATACCAATCACCTTAGACACTCCATCATTACCAATCTTTAACACTCCAAAGTCACCCGAAGTGTAAGACGTGAAGAACTCCTTCCTTGGTGTAACATGCAGTGTAGCGCCACTATCAATTATCTACATGCTCTCATCTGATACAAGATTAACTGACTCATGGTCACAGAGAATAATAAGATCATCACCGATAGCAGTGGTAACACGATCATCATCATCATCACGATCCTTCTCTTTCTACTTACCCTTCTTGCTTTTGTTCTCCCTTTTTCTCAGAAAACAATTCTTCTGTATGTGCCCTATTTTGTGACAATAATGGCACTCCACATTCTTGTAGCTTGACTTGGACTTGCTTGTGCTCTTCTCTCTACCATCCTTTGGTTCTTTTCTCTGACTTCTCCCCCTATTTTCAGTGACAAGCACCTCGGACTGAGATGAAGTATCCTGTGCCTTCCTTCTCATCTCCTCATTAAGAGCACCACCCTTTGCCATTTGCAAAGTAACAATACCATTAGGGGCTGAGTTTATAATTGAAACCCGAAATGTCTCCCAAGACTCTGATAGAGTATTTAGTAGCCATAGTCCCAATACTTCATTATCAAACTTGATATCCATTCCTGACAATTGATCTAGGAGCCCTTGAAATTCATTCAAGTGATCTAAAATAAAAGTCCCCTCCTTGTACCTCAAATTCATCAGAGAATTCAATAAATATAATTTATTATTCCCTGATTTAGAGGCATACAATGATTCAATCTTCTCCCACAAGGCTCTAGCATGTGTCTCATTAGCAATGTGATTATAAACATTATCTTCTACATACTACCAAATAAAACCACAAACCTACTGATGTTCAAATTCTCATTCCTCATCAGACTTGGAATCCGGCTTCTTAGTAGCAAACACATGAAGATGCAAATTCTTCACAAATAGCAAATCCTTCATTTTGCCCTTCCACAAATGATAATTAGTGCCATTCAAACAAACTATCTTATTTGTATTTGCCTTCATCATTCAAGCAAGTCAAATAGCTCCAAACCAAAGAGCTCTGATACCACTCTGATGGGGAAACAACAACACAGTAGTAACAAATCACAATATGCAGCAGAGATATATTCCCCCAACTTGCAAGAATCTGTGAGGAGCAATAACAAAATTTGTGGTAGCAATTGAATATGACAAACACATAAGAGACACCAAGATTTTTAACGTGGAAAACCCCTCAAAGCAAGGGTAAAAAATCACGGGTCGTCTAGACTAAAGAAATAGCTCCACAATGATCAAATAAGGGTACAATAGAGTCTCAAACAAGAACACAAATGAGTGCTCATAGCCAACCAAACAATAAAGCTAAGAAGCTTACAATAGAGAACCAAGAAGTTTAACAAACCCAAAAAATAGAGCTATTGTCCGACCTGAGTTTCTCGTACCTCAGACTTTGTTTCACCGATCCAACCGTTCCGAATGAAGAACCAAATGTTCTGAACCTGCTACCAAAATTTTAGCCCAATCCAACGGTGAACGAATCTGCAGTAATGATTTTATGGTGGCTACTCTGAGTACGTGCGGGAAGGGCTTCTTCTTCTCTTCTCTTTCGAATGTCGGCTCTCTTATCTTTTTTTCAAAAATTAACCCTAATATCACCCTAATAGACTCACCACTGATTAGTAATTCTTACCAAGTTAGATTCTTACCTAATCAGCCTCACCACTGATTAGGAATTCTTATCAAGATGGACTCTTACCTAATCAGACTCATCACTGATTAGGGATTCTTACCAAATCAGACTTACCACTTAGACAAGTGTGACACAAAGTGGGCTTACACATTTAGGCCTTTTCTCCACATAGGAAGGGAGCCCAAACCCAACAGTGACATCCCCTCTGGGTCGTCTGATATGACTATTATTTAGAGGGGAGAAACCTCAACAGTCTTTTCCAAGTTCTCCCCAACTACTTGCTCCACCTCCATTGCCACACCTTCCTCAGGCAAGGAAGGCCCATCAGCCGTGGCCGATGCACTCGTTTCTCCATTCTTCGGGGTGAAGGAATGTTGACCAATGCTGGTTTGTTTCGGCCCCTTTGAGTGAGGCTTGGAAGAGTGGGGTTTCTTCTCAGATCTATGCTTTTCGCCAGAGCTAGATCCCCTCTGGCGCTTGCCCAATTCCTTCCTTATTTGGCCCACGAACGCTGACCTTTCAGCTATAAATACAACAAACAATCATTTAGATCACAATGAAACTACCTGAATATATCGACTACGGGAAGAAGGGAGAAAACTTACCCTGGGGGTCAAAAGAGCTCAGTCCGGCGGTGAAAAGTGCATCCTCCGATAAGAGGGCGCTAGCCAAAAACACCGGACCGCTACAGAGAGTTACCAAATCTTTCTTGTCCTGCTCGAACAGCTCTGGATGCACCTTCGGATCCTTCACATAACTCGCCCATGGCCAAGGGAAGTCTGAGCCAATGTTCCCCTCAACGATAAAAAAACATAGACTTCCACTCCTTTATCGACGACGGATTGTCCAATATCATCTTGAATGATTTCCGAGGACCAATATAGGGCCACTCGAAGTTCCTTTCGGAGACTAAGTTGTAGCAGACTTGGAATATAGGGAGAGTTGCAATTACCCCAACACGGCTGCACATCGAAATAAATCCGATGAGGTTGTGCTAGCTGTTTGGAGTCACCATCGTCGGACATATGTTGTAGAATCTCATGACCTCTTTCACCAGTGGGTGGAGAGAAAACTAGAGACCCACTCTTAAGCTCTCCTCATAGAAAAATACTCTGCGTCCCAGCTCCATTGAAACCCTATGCTCGACCCTCGGGAGCCACAGAGCAACATCTTGAGGGACCTTGTATCGATGGCATATTCTGTCCAGATCTTCAAGGGTTATTTCAGAAGCTACATCGTTTGGACCCTTCATGTTGTCGGGTTGAAGAACAAGACACAAATGAACTCGCAAGAGTTTTGAGAAAGAAAAACTTTGAGGAAGAAACAAGAAGGCGTTGTAGAAAAGATGCCTCCCTAACCCTTTCCCCTCCTTAAAAGGCATTTCAGGAGGGAAGCCCTGAATGCTAAAATCACCGTTATGGGCGCCATAAACATAGGGGTCTCGCCACATGGGACTTCCCCAGTTGCTGCCCATAAGAAACGAGGGGTTTTCTCCTCGTGCAATGATAAAAAATAATGATAGAGCAGCGGCCTGCCATTTATGAGACCATCATTGTGCGTCTCTTCAGATCCCTCTAAATGAGGTTATTCTAAACTCTACTCCCTACATCCGAATTTACACTTCGGACTAGGGAGTGGGGGGCATGTGATGAGGGATAAAATTATCATTGCATTAATGTTCATGCGATCCAAGATAACGGATCGAGACCAATCTCAACATCTCATCGGCCAATTGTTACATCCGAAAAATAGCAGGGCCGAATCGTCTTCAGCGGAGTCAAGTCATCTCGGTGAACCGAACTATTCTCATGCCTCGATGAACCAAGCTATTCTCATACCTCGGTGAACTGAGCTATACTTATGCTTTGGCGAACCGAGCTATTCTCATGCCTTGGCAAGCTAAATTACTTCTACACCTCAACCAGACCAAGGTGTTTAAGCACCTCTACGGAACCAAACATGGGAGAGTTCAAAGTCATAATAGTTGAACAAGACCTCAAACGGGAAATTATGCAAACAATGCTGGAAGTGGTCTAAGGCCTACAGGAATGGCCTAGAGCCTACAGAATTGCTGAATCTCAAAGCATCAACCAACTCTTCTGGCCATCGATTCTCTAACTAACTAGATACGGATCCCACCGGCCTCGTAACAAACTTGATTGGAATCCGATTCGAATCTGAATGATTTTTGGACCCCCTATAACGTGCCCAAGGAATCAGGTGATCGCCTATAAATACCCTAGCCCTGAAGTCTCTCAGGTATGCTTCCACTGATACTCTAACTAAAAAACTTCATTAAAGCTTGAGCAGAGCTCTGGGTTTTCGAGAGGCCATTCATCTTGATGAACTCTTCTGCGAGAGCCTTCTTCTCACATATGCTTGCTATGAATTTCCACTGAATTGGGCATCGAAGGATCTTCCATAGAGGGTTACCCCAGACACTCTCTGCATGAGGACTATCTTGCAGGTCCCATCCGGGCAAGAGACCAACATCCAGATTTGGAGCCGAGCTGCACCCGAGTCGGAGAGCGGATTTTCACGGCATCACTATTTTTATGAACCAAATGGGCCAGCCGGATAAGCTCCAGCTATGGCTGATTCTAAATAAATAAATTAGAGCAGTGATTGAACAGGGTCTAATTTGCACCTGTTTGGGTTCTATACACCCATGTTGTTGGGTTCTATACACCCATGTTTTTGGCGAAACAGTTGAGCATTATTGATGATTCTCAAATTGGAGGTTTTAATAAGATTTAAGAATCCATATATAAGTCATTGAGAATTTTTAATAGGTAGAGCCCAGTGGGAGTTTGAAATTGAAGGCCTGAATATGTTGGTAGATTGGGAGATATTGAAGTCCCTATTTATGATTATTTGGTCTGTCACTACCAAATCACTCCTAGGATGCATCGGGTGGGAGATGAGCTTCTTGTACCTTCAGAGGAATGGTCAGATCGCCTTCTCCAGCCGAGAACCTACAAGAAAAGTCCCGGGCCGGTGGTTCCGGCGGGAACCCTCCGACGCTTAAGTCAGCAATATGAAGAATAGGGATTTTTTTATGAGAGTAAAGATCAGTCCCTCCGCATTGTAAGCTAGGGTCCCTTTTTATACCTATCCAGGGATTTCTTTTACCCCTTGTAGTTAGAACCATCGAGTCTCCTCTTTTGTTAGGATAGTCTTTGTGAATGGCAGGCGGGTGCGCCGTTGCTGAGTGGACGCCGTAAATATCAGCAACTGTATGGTGTGTTGGTAACTGCCCATGATTCTGGCCATAACAGGCGGGCAAGCCATACTGTAGTTTGTATTTTAAGTCATTGCACCCGATGTTCGGAGTTGATTCCACTAGAGTAGAGAGCATGCCAAGATCGAGGCCGAGGCAGGGCCCGAGGCCGAGGCCGAGGCGTGACCCGAAGCCAAGGCCGAAGCGGGACTCGAAGCCGAGGCCGAAGTGGGACTCGAAGCCAAGGTCGAAGTGGGGCTTAAAGCTTGTAAGACCGAGGCCGAAGCTGGGGCTGACGCCGGGTAGAGGTCCGAGGCCGAAGCGAGGCCGAGCCGAATCCAAGGCCGAACCGTGGCTGAAGTCGAGGCCAAGCCGAATCCGAGGCCGGAGCCGAGGCTGAGCCGAATCCGAGGCCGAAGCCGAGGCTGAGCCGAATCCAAGGCCGAGGCGAGGCCGAAGCCGAGGCTGAGCCGAATCCAAGGCCGAGGCGAGGCCGGAGCCGAGGCCAAGCCGAATCCGAGGCCGAGGTGAGGCCAGAGCTGAGGCCGAGCCGAATACAAGGCCGAAGCTGACCGAAATCATTTTGTTCAAAAAATCGTGCGGGTCGTTACCGTACCGCCTAATTATGTGATTAGCCACATCAGATGCCCTTCCGCCCTCGAGATGGGTGAGCATGCACCTACCATTGAAAGGGGATGTTTTATCACCCGATGGCTAATCTTCAGGCGCCATGCATCAAGGGCCGTTCTCCCTTTAATGATTCATCGGATGCTGCAACGCTGTCATCTCGCCCGTCTTGGTCATTGAGATCGAGAAGGATTTCCCTCGAGCACTGGGTTATGAAAAGGCAGGCACATTATTGCGGTGAGGTCACTGCTGTCCCATCATTGGCGGTGCCCTTCGTGCTCTGCGCTCTGGGTGGTTGCCATAACCATCCCCAATGGCAAGCGAGCACGTAGCCGGAGCAAGCTTGGCGGGACAATTTTGAAAAGACAAGTCTATAAAAGGGGAGCGTTCTTGGCCCAAGCCACCTTCATTGCTTTCGTCTTCTTCCCCATTCTGATTTTGCTCGAGCCTGTTCATCTTCCATCTCCCAAGCTCCTCACCTCTGATTCTCTGTCCTCAAATTCTTCAGGTCAGTTCTGCTTCTATGGCCTCTTCGTCCCTTTCATGCTCGATTTCTGATTCCGAGGGTTATTCCCCCGATCTTCCTCAACCCTCGTCTTCTCCGGTGCCTAGTTGGTCCACATCTACAGAGGGGGCTTCATCGGGGCAGCAGCGAGCCGCCGGGCGACCTACCGGAAATCGTTCGGCTACCAGACGGGCTCGTGTTCAGCACCGTCCGGCCGTCGCCAGCCCATCTTTCTTTGCGAGACAGTCCCCTGAGTGGACTGCCTATGTCATGACCACCTAGGAGATTATCAATCTCAGGGCTCAATATCAAATCCCTACCAATCTTTGTCTATATCGGCCCCTTCCTGAGGATAGAGTAACCTCCTCCTACCCTAGTCGGGTCGCTCTTTATGAATCCTACTTTAAGGTTGGCCTTCGTATACCTATCCATCCCTTCATACTCAATATATTAGATAGATATTCAGTAGCTCTGGCACAGTTGGTCCCAAACTCTATTCGGACTCTTGTCAGCTTCTTAGTATTATGTCACATCCATGGGATAGAGGCTACTATTTCTCTCTTTCGTAGCTTCTACACCCTTAGGAAACAATCAGGGTGGTGGTCCTTCACCCCTAGACCCACTAGATCTCTTAGATTGTACCTTCCTTCTTCCATCAAGGTTGGAAAGATAAGTTTTTCTTCGCCTAAATTGAGAGAGTAAAGACCGAGTGGGGAATCCCCGACACCAAGGCCAACAAGGACCCCACAATCCTTCCGAGAGATCGAGAGGCGTTCGGGCAGTTGATTACTACCGACATCCCTCGATGCAACTAGCTACTAACCGAGGAGAATCCTCGGCTAGCAGGCATTATTCCTGTTGGTGGTGAGCAGCAATTTCCATTCTCGCTCTTTTCCTTTGTCCTTCCTCTTTTTATTTTTATAAGTTCTTTGACCTGCAGGCATGGCGCCCTTGCTCCAGACAATACGAAAGGTTGTCACCAGGAGGAGAAAAGCACAGGTAGATGGGGCCCCTACTGAGAAGAGGGCCAAAATTAAGGTCGTTCGAAAGGCCAAGGCCAGAGAGGCCTCAAGGAATGAAGCGGTGAAGGAACGACCTCGTTCGCCTTCACCAGCACCGCCTCCGTCTCCCATCATTTAACAAACACTCCTCCGGAACGGACTGAAGCACATCTCCACTGCCCACGGCTCCCGAGGTGGAGCCAATTGACCCAACAATAAGGCCGGTTCCAGAGGCCGTCCCATCTTTTGAAGGGGCGATGGACGAGATGCCTCCACAGGCTGAGGCGCTGGAGGAAGCATCGCCGATAGCTGTCACCACGTTAGCGCTTGAGGCGCCAAAGGAAGTACAGCCGGCAGCTAACCCCGCGCAAGCGGCTGCCGGGTCCATGGAGGAAGATGAGATCGACGCTTCCTTCCAATCCATTTTGTCTCGCTATAGCCGCTGGGCCGAGCGGACGATGGCTCAGGCCTCCGTGCCTAAGCTCTAAAGGTTCCTCCAGAACCAGCGGACTTCTACATTCTTCGCGAGGCATCTATAGCGCACCTTTGGGCAAGTATCCTTCCATTGCTAACCTCTAGGGCCTCAGTTTCTTCATCTAACCTGAATAATTTTTAAACATGCGCTAAACTCTCTGACCGCCATGAAGGGCCTTCTGTCCCAGGCCGAAGCCACTCTCGATCGGTCAAGGGAGGACACTAACCAGGCCCGGGCTAGGGCAGAAGAGGCCGAGGCCGCTCTGTAGATTGCCCAAGCGGAAGTGGCCCGGGCGCAAAGGGCTGAAGCCGAGTCTGAAGCTGCCCGATTTAGAAACTTGGTGCGGGCAGAGAAGGCAGAGGAGGCACTAGAAGTAGCTCAGCACCAAGCGGCCAATGAGCTCGACAATGCTCAGGTGGCAGAGGAAAAGCAGAAGGTGGCCGAAGAAAAACAAAAAGCTACTGAAGCGGAAGCGTACCTGTTGATCCACCGACTGCACTCTGCCACCATAGAAATAAGAATGGCTGAGGAGTGGGCTGAGAATGCCGAGGAAATCGCCCGCCAGGCTGATGCTGAGATAGCTAATCTGAAAGCAGCGGCGACCAAGGCCAAGAAGAAGGCTGCCGAGGCCAAGAAGAGAGCTGCAGAGGCCGAGAAGAAGGCCACCGAGGCCGTGGAGAGTTTTAGGAAGTCCGATGCTTTTGACAAGGAGTTGGCTGAGACAACGACACTCGCATATGAGGGCGGCTTCCAAGATTGCAAGGAGAAAATATAAAGACTCTACGGCCTCGAGGAATTAAAGAGCTAGAGCCAGATGAATTTCCTGAGGACGATGGCCCAGCTCCCGTTGAACCTTAAATTTTCTTTTTACTTCATTGTGTACGGTCTGACTTGAGTCAACAATTTTGTAAACTCATTTGCTATTAATGAAGAAGCTTTTTGATCCATAGTGCTTATTTGACTTACACTATAGTCAAGTTTTCCAGTGAATAGGTCGATGCGAACCGATTCTGGAGATTAGCCAAGGCCGAAACTGCAAACAAGTATAGCTAATGTCTTGGGTTTATCGAGTACCAATGACTTGAAAGTAGAAGACTCGATCATACATCGAAGGACGATGCAAGAGACTGTGGTGCTAAGGGAGTAGAAACTCCGACATGACATTGGTTTAAGGACAGACACCAGGCTAGAAAGCATCTATATTTTAGCTAGAGAGCTGATATGGGGTGATTTGGGTACCGACGCGGAGTCAAACCTGTGTGCCGATGCGGAGTTGAACGAGTGCCAACACGGAGTCGAACCTGTGTGCCGACGCGGAGTTGGGCCTCAGGTGCTAACGCGGAGTCGGGCTCTAGGTGCCGATGCAGAGTCGGGCTCCATGTGCCGATGCGGAGTCGGGCTCCAGGTGCCGACGTGGAGTCGGGCTTCAGGTGCCGACGCAAAGTTGGGCTTCAGGTGAAGTGAGATTGCTCAGACATTTCCGTTAGTAAGAAAATGAATAGTATTCTAGCAGACATGCTTAAACTAAAGACATTAGTAAAACTACTGATAGTACCGACGTAGGTTGTCCGCGTTCCAAGTACGAGGCAGAGGCTTCCCGTCTAGCCCTTCGATTTGGTATGCTCCTCGATGAAGTACATCGGTGACCCGGTGGGGCCCTTCCCAGTTGGGAGATAGTTTTCTCCTTCCGTAGGTTTGGAAACTTTGGCTTGTCTGAGGACCAGGTCGCCAGGGAGGAACATTCTGGGACGAACTCAAGCATTGTAATATTTTGCGACTCTCTGTCGTAGGCGGCCATTCTGAGTCGCGCTTGATCACGGAGTTCGTCAACAAGGTCAAGGCTGGCTCTCAACTGATTGGGATTGTTCTCCTCATTATACGATTGCATTTAGGGGCTGGGGATGCCAATCTCCATTGGAATGAGTGCTTCAGATCCGAACACGAGGTTGAAAGAGTTTCTTCAGTGGGGGTTCGGGGCGTCGTGTGTATGCCCACAGCACGTTCGGGAGTTCCTCTACCCACCTTCCTTTGAAGTCATCCAGACGTGTCCTAAGCCCTTGAAGGATTTCTGATTTGTTACTTCTGTCGCTCCGTTTGTCTGGGGATGACCGACAGAGGTGAACCTTTGATATATTCCCAGCTCGGCACAGAACTCTTTGAAAGGAGCATTATTGAACGGGCGCTCGTTGTTTGTAACAAGTGTGTGGGGTAGTCCGAACCGGCAAATAACAGACTTCCAAAAGAAGTTCCTCACCTTAGCTTTGGTAATCTTAGCCGGCGCTTCGGCCTCCACCCACTTGGTGAAGTGGTCGATGGTGACAAGCAGAAACTTCGCTGACCAGAAGCCGAAGGGAATGGTCCTAGAATATCCATTCCCCATTGGGCGAATGGCCATGGAGCCGACAGGGGGCTCAATTGGGAGGTCAGCAGCCGCTGGATGTTAGCATGTCGTTGACAGCTATCACATTTCTGAACCAGCTCGGCTGCGTCCTCCCACATGGTGGGCTAGTAGTAGCCTTGGCGTAAGGCTTTGTGTGATAGCGCTCTGCCCTCCAAGTGGTTTCCGCAAATACCTTCATGGATTTCATGAAGGATGTAGTCGGCGTCTGTGGAACTAACGCACCTGAGGAGGGGATGAGAGAAAGACCTTCGGTACAATTGTCCGTCGAACATAAGGAACTTGTGCCCTCGCCATTGAATAGCTTGACTTCAGCTGGGTTGGTTGAGAGGGTACCAGCGGTGAAGTATTGGATGTAAACGTCCATCCAGGAAGGCTCTTGGCAGATTGGCATGGATTCTTTGGCTTCATCGATGCTTGGGGTTTCCAGATGCTCTACGTAGGTTCTTCACAAGGTTTCGCTGGCCAAAGTGGCTAACCGAGACAAAACGTCGGCTTTGGCGTTCTCCCTCCGAGGAATGTAGCTGACGCTAAAGTGGGCAAAGGGAGAAGTGTGTGACTGCACCATTCTTAAGTAACGGGACATAATAGGATCCCACGCTTCATACTCCCCTTGATTTGGTCGAAGACCAACTGAGAATCGGTGAAGGCTCTAAGGCATTTCACCCGAGCCTCTGAGCCAATCTTATCTCTGATAGTAGGGCTTCATATTCGGCTTGGTTGTTGGTGGCTGAAAAAAGGAAACGGAGGGCGTACTCGGTCACCACTCCGTCTGGGCTAGCCAAAATGAGGCCGCCCCACTTCCTTGAGAGTTTGATGCTTTGTCTACATGGAGGATCCAGTCATTCCCTCTCCCCCTAGTTTCGATGCCCGAGGATTTTGCATGGGATTCTTCTGGTTGCTTTTCTATCCAGGTGCACTCGACCAGGAAATCTGCTAAGACTTGAGACTTCATAGCTGACCTGGGTCGAAACGATAGGTCAAACTCTTCCAGTTTGAGCGCCCACTTGTCAACCGACCAGAAGTATCAGGATGAGAAAGGATCGCCTTGAGCGGTTGGTCGGTGACCACCACGATCGGGTGAGCTTGAAAGTAGAGCCTGAGGCGCTGGGCGGAGACAATCAATGCAAAAATGATCTTCTCGACTCTCGAGTATCTGGTCTCCACATCATGGAGCACTTTGCTGGTATAATACACCGACTTTTTTGCCCCATCGGTGTCCATGCGAATAAGCACGGAGCTGACTGCTTCAGGAGAGGCTGCGAGGTAGAGAAAGAGCTCTTCCTCCACCCTTGGTTTAGACAACAGTGGCGGGTGGACAAAAACTCTTTTAATCCCTCGAAAGCCTCCTGGCACTCCCTCGTCCATTCAAAGCCATTGACTTTGCGTAGTGCCCTAAAGAATGGCATGCATCTTTCTGCAGACTTTGACAAAAAATGGCTCAAGGCCGCCACCCTTCCAGTCAGACGCTGCACTTCTTTCTTGTTGGCCGGAGACCTCATGTCTAGGATGGCTCGGATCTTATCAGGGTTCGCTTCAATCTCACGCCGTGTCACATGAAACCCAAGAACTTGCCCACGGTTACCCCAAAGGTGCACTTGCGGGGGTTCAGCCTCAGTTGATAGCGACGGAGGTTGCCAAAGGTCTCTGCCAGGTTAGCAATGTGGTTGGTTGTGCGGACACTTTTAGTCAGCATGTTGTCCACGTACATCTCCATGTTACGTCCGATCTGGTCTTCAAAGATCTTATTCATTAACCTCTGGTAAGTGGCTCCGCGTTCTTTAGTCCGAACGGCATCACCTTATAATAGTATATCCCCTTCTCGGTCACAAACGAAGTAGCCTCCTCGTCTGCGGGGTCATCTTAATCTGATTATATCCAGAAAAGGCATCCATGAAGCTAAGGGTCTGTGACCCGAGGTAGCGTCCACGAGCTGATCGATCTGAGGCAAGGGGAAGCTGTCCTTGGGGCATGCCTTGTTGAGGTCGGTGAAGTCTACGCACATCCTCCAGCTCCCATTGGCCTTGCGAACCATCAAAATGTTGGCCAACCAGTCGGGGTAGTAGACTTCCCGAACGTGGCCGGCAGCCTCCAGCTTGCGGATCTCTTTATCAATAGCTTTCTGTCGGTCTGGAGCGAAGCTCCTTTTCTTCTACCGAACTGGCTGGCACCCTGGCTTAATGTTGAGCTGGTGGGTGATTACGTCCTCAGGGATTTCGGGCATATCAGATGATGACCATGCGAAGACGTCGGAGTTGGCACGTAGGAAAATAAGGAGTTGATCGCGCGCCTCCTCCGGAAGCAGTGCCCTGACCTGGATGGTTCTCGTCAGGTCTTCCCCAAGGGGAAGGTCAGCAGGTACTCGGCTGGCTCTCCCCTCCTTTCCAAGTCCCGGGGGTCGGGCGGTTTGGGCTTTGTTGCCGACACCATCTCTTGTGGATTGGGGGCTAAGTGGTAACAGAGCGGTAAGGGGCTCCGTTCCCCCCTCATCTCCCCGACTCCTTCATGGGTGGGAAACTTTACAAGTAATCTCTTGGTAGAGATAACAGCATCCAGCATGTTCAAACCAGGTCCCCCAAGATAGCATTGTAAGTTAGTGGGACCCGTACCACCAGGAAATTCATAAGAACCGTGCTCTGACACGGCGGAGTCCCGGCAGTGACAGGGAGGGTGACTTCCCCCTCAGCCCTGATGGAGTCTCTAGTGAAACCCATCAAGGGAGTAGTGACGGGTCGAAGAGAGCTTCTAGGCAAATCCATTCTAAGAAAAGCATCGTAGCTCAACACATCTACTGAACTTCCATTGTCAACCAGAATTCGTTTTACAGGGTGTTTTGCGATTGTTATAGATACGACGATGCTATCATCATGCTCATTTACTACCCCGTCTAGATCCCTTCTAGAGAAGGGAATTACAGAATCTTATTCCTCCTCTCTCTGTCTTTTAGAATTACTACCTGCCCCCCATGAGATCATGGCTACCGTCTTCTCCGTTGGGGCGTTATCCACTCCAGCCTGAGGTGCGGGGGGTGCCGATGGGCCCAGGGCAGTAGGGTTCCCTCTTCGGACGAACTTGCCTAGATGGCCTTACTGAACGAGCTCTTCGATCACCTTCTTCAACAAGCGACAGTCTTCGGTGTCGTGACCATAGTCTTTATGGTACCGACAGTAGTGTTCCTTGCTGCAAGGAACCCCTGGTCTCGTGGGGGTGGACTCCGAAGGTAGGGCTCATCCTCGATCTCTAGCAGAATGTGAGATATCGGAGCAAGGAGAGGAGTGAAGTGCTCTTTTGGAGCCAACACTTGGGGATGGTTATCTCACGATGGGGCGGCTCAGGTTTTCTAGACCGTGCCCCAACGGGCTCCGAAGATGCTGGTTTCTTACCGGACCCTTTGTCAACCTCCCTCCTAGAGGAGTCTGCTTCATCAGCACGAATGTACTTCTGCGCCCGGCTCAACAGTTCGGCATAAGAGTGAGGAGGTTTTTTGTCCAAGGAATAGGCAAACCTAGAAGAACGGAGTCCCCGCTTCAAAGCTAGTGTGGCTACGGAGTCCTCCAGGTTGTATACCTCCAACGCAGCTTCCTTGAACCGAGCCAAAAGTCCTTCAGGGTTTCACCACTCTTCTGTTGGATGACAAACAGGCTGTCAACCACCCGGGGGATCTTTCGGCATGCATCAAAGTGGGCCAGGAAAGATCGCTTGAGTTGCCGGAAAGAGTTGATACTGCGTGGTGGTAAGTAGGACTACCACGCATGTGCCGCCTTCCGGAGCGTTGCTGGGAAGGCGACAAGAGAAGAGAGTCCATCGCCCCCTGGACTTGCATGAAGACCTTATAGCTCTCCAGATGATCCAAGGGTCTATCATGCCGTCGTACGGGTCCAATTGGGGTAGACGAATTGGGGTGGGACCGGTTCTTCATGATACGGCGAGAAAGCGGGGGGCGGCGATCGTAGTCCGTCCCTTGGGGTTGGTGATCCTGCGGCTAAGCTCGTCCAACCGTTGATGGTACTCCTCTAGCCATCGTGCGGCCCGACGAGCAGTCTTCCTGTTAGCGCCTCCCTCTGAGGACCCAGAAGATGAAGAGGGGGAAGACTGCAGCGCAAGGGATGTACGTGTCTCGTTTCCTTCTCACCACGCTGTCTGCGGAGCGTCGGAATGGTGGGAAGGAGACCATCGGCGCTTAGAGGGCTCCCTGTGACGAGGCTTTGGGANTATGATCACTATAATTATGTTATGATTTCCCCACATTGATTATAGTAGCTAATGTTAGGATTTGTAAATTTTTGAAATTTTTTGTTGCATGATAACTTTTCTCATTCCCTGAATCATAAATGATAATGAATTATTTCTTTGAAAATGTGATAAATGAAGATATTGGTTTAACGGTGTCATCATTGATACATTTTAACATGTAGAGTGGAAGTTAGAAGAATTCAAGTTCTAGTTATGTTGAATGTGTTTTCATGATAATAATAATTAGTAATTATTTTATTTATTATAAATATTGTAAAATCACTCATTTAAACTTTGTTATAATTGGATCCTTTGACAAATAAATAAGTCTTACCGTTCCTATATAAACAACTTAGATTTTATTGACGACAAACCACATTCAATGAGACTTAGTGAATATTTTTAAAAGAATAACTTAATAAATACTTTCTTTTCACCTTGTCTTAGAAAACTGGTATATATATCATAGCTTATATTTAGTAAATTGTCAAGCCATCTTGTGCTTATAAGAATACCAATCTGTTATCTTCTCTCCTATACTATTGTCTAAGAAGTGCACACTAACCTTTAACCTACCATCCATTCATGCCCTATAAGACCGGCTCAAACCACCCATTAATATCCAACCAAGCACGCTATGATATTTTTCTTTATTACAATCGTTTTCATAGCAGAATCCATCTTTTCAATCATGGCCCAGAAAGGATTTAGCATAGGGCTTATCTATAAACCCTCAATCAACTCTCCTTTCTATTATTGGAATCTTACTAAAGTGGAAATTTAGTGACTTAACAATTTTTTTGATTTCTAGATTCACTATTTGTTATATGATGACCTCTACATATATTTTTTGATCTTTTTTTTGAGATTTTCTTTTTAAATTATGCTATTGGGTTATATTTTTGAATACATGATCAAAAGATTGGTGAAGAATTTTACTAATTTGTGACATGTGTTGATTTCATAAAAGAAAATTAACAAAAATATTCAAGAAAGGTGATAAGAGGAGTGAAGAGCCTTTGGTAATTGTTGCTGCCAAATCACTCCTGGGATGCGTCGGGTGAGAGATGAGCTTCTTGTGCCTTCAGAGGAATGGTTGGATCGCCTACTTCAGCCGAAAACCTACAAGAAAAGTCCCGGACCGGTGGTTCCGACGGGGACCCTCCGATGCTTAAGTCAGCAATCTGGAGAACATGAATTTTTTTATGAGAGAGTAGAGATCAGTTCCCCCATATTGTAAGCTAGGGTCCCTTTTTATACCTGTCCAGGGGTCTTTTTTACCCCTTGTAGTTAGAACTGTCGAGTCCCCTCTTTTGTTAGGATAGGCTTTGTGAATGGAAGCGGGTGCGTCGTTGCTGAGTGGGCATCGTAAATATCAGTAACTGTATGGTGTGTTGGTAACTGCCCGTGATTCTGGCCATAACAGGCGGGCAAGCCATGCTGTAGTTTGTGTTTTAAGTCATTGCACCTGATGTTCGGAGTTGATTCCACGAGAGTAGAGAGCGTGCTAAGATCGAGGCCAAGGCGGGCCCAGGCCGAGCCAAAGCGGGACCCGAGGCCGAGGCCGAAGCGGGACTCGAAGCCGAGGTCAAAGCGGGGCTTAAAGCTTGTAAGACCGAGGTTGAAGCCGAGGAACGCCGGGGCGAGGTCCGAGGCCGAACCGAGGCCGAGCCGAATCCGAGGCCAAGGTGAGGCCAGAGCCGAGGCCGAGCCGAATCCGAGGCCAAAGCCGAGGCCAACCATGGCTGGAGCCGAGGCCGAGCCGAATCCGAGGCCGAGGTAAGGCCGAAGCCAAGGTCAAGCCGAATCTGAGGCCGAGGCGAGGCCGGAGCCGAAGCCAAGCCAAATTCGAGGTCGAAGCTAGCCGAAATCATTTTGTTCAAAAAATCATGCGGGTCGTTACCGTACCGCCTAATTGTGTGATTAGCCACATCAGATGCCCCTCCGCCCCGAGATGGGTGAGCGTACACCTACCATTGAAAGGAGGCATTTTATTACCCAGGTGGCTAATCTTCAGGCGCCACGCATCAAGGACCATTCTCCCTTTAATGATATATCGGACGCTGCAACGCTATCATCTCGCCCGCCTTGGTTGTTGAGATCGAGGAGGATTTCCCTCGAGCACTGGGTTATGAAAAGGCAGGCACATTATTGTGGTGAGGTCACTTGTCCTGTCATTGGCGATTCCCTTCGTGCTCTGCGCTCTGGGTGTTTGCCGTAACTGTCCCCAATGGCAAGGAGCATGTAGCCGGAGCAAGCCTGGCGGGACAATTTTGAAAAGACAAGTCTATAAAAGGGGAGCGTTCTTGGCCCGAGCCGTCTTTACTGCTTTCGTCTTCTTCCCCATTCGATTTTGCTCGAGCCTGTTCATCTTCCATCTCCCGAGCTCTTCACCTCTGATTCTCCATCCTCAAATCCTTTAGGTCAGTTCTGCTTCCATGGCCTCTTCGTCCCTTTCATGCTCGATTTCTGATTTAGGGTTATTCCCCCGATCTTTCTCAACCCTCGTCTTCTCCAGCGCCTAGTTGGTCCACCTCTACGGAGGGGGCTTCATCGGGGCAGCGGCGAGCCGCCGGGCGACCTACCGAAAATCGTCCAGCCACCGGACGGGCTCGTGTTCAGCACCGTCCGGCCGCCGCTGGCCCATCTTCCTTTGCGAGGTAGTCCCCCCGAGAGGACTGCCTCTGTCATGACCGCCAGAAGATTATCAATCTCAGGGCTCAATATCAAATCCCTACCAATCTTCATCTCGATCGGCCCCTTCCTGAGGATAGAGTAACCTCCTCCTATCGTGGTCGGGTCGCTCTTTACGAATCCTACTTTAAGGCTGGCCTTCATATTCCTATCCATCCCTTCATACTCAACATATTAGATAGATATTCAGTAGCTCTAGCATAGTTGGTCCCAAACTCTATTTGGACTCTTGTCGGCTTCTTAGTATTATGTCACATCCATGGGATAGAGGCTACTATTTCTCTCTTCCGTAGCTTCTACATCCTTAGGAAACAATCAGGGTGGTGGTCCTTCGCCCCTAGACCCACTAGATCCCTTAGACTATACCTTCCTTCTTCATCAAAGGTTGGAAAGATAGGTTTTTCTTCGTCCAAATTGAGGGAGTAAAGACTGAGTGGGGAATCCCCGACACCGAGGCCAACAAGGACCCCACAATCCTTCCGAGAGATCAAGAGGCGTTTGGGCAGTTGATTACTGCCGACGTCCCTCGATGCAACCAGCTGCTAGCCGAGGAGAATCTTCGGCTAGCAGGCCTTATTCCTGGTGGTTGTGAGCAGCAATTTCGATTCTCGCTCTTTTCCTTTATCCTTCCTCTTTTTATTTTATATGTTCTTTGACCTGCAGGCATGGCGCCCTCGCTCCAGACAATAAGAAAGGCTATCACCAGGAAGAGAAAAGCATAGGTAGATGGGGCCCCTACTGAGAAGAGGGCCAAAATTAAGGTTGTTCGAAAGGCCGAGGCCGGAGAGGCCTCAAGGAATGAAGCGGTGAAGGAACGACCTCGTTCGCCTTCACCAGCACCACCTCCGTCACCCATCGATTTAACAAACACTCCTCCGGAACAGACTGAAGCACAGTCTCCACCACCCACTGCTCCCGAGGTGGAGCCAATTGACCTGACAACAAGGCCGGTTCCAGAGGCCGTCCCATCTTCTGAAGGGGCGATGGCCAAGATGCCTCCACAGGCTGAGGTGCCAGATGAAGCACCGCCGATAGTTGTCCCCGCGTTAGCACTTGAGGCACCAGAGGAAGTATAGCTGGCAACTGACCCCGCGCCAGCGGTTGCCAGGTCTGGAGGAAGATGAGATCAACGCTTCCTTCCAATCCATTTTGTCTCGCTATAGCCTATGGGCCAAGCGGACGATGGCTTAGGCCTCCGTGCCTGAGCTCCAGAGGTTCCTCTAGAACCAGCGGACTTCTACGTTCTTTCGTGAGGCATCTGTAGCACACCTTTGGGTAAGTATCCTTCCATTGCTAACCTCTAGGGCTCCGGTTTCTTCATCTAACCTGAATAATTTTTAAGCAGGCGCTAAACTCTCTGACCCCCATGAAGGGCCTTCTGTCCCAGGCTGAAGCCACTCTCGACCGGTCAAGGGAGGATACTAACCAGGCCCGGGCTAGGGCTGAAGAGGCCAGGCCGCTCTAGACTGCCCGAGCAAATGGCCCGGGCGCAAAGGGCCGAAGCCGAGGCCAAAGCTGCCCGATTTAGGAGCTTAGCACGGGCTGAGAAGGCAGTGGAGGCGCTAGAAGTAGCTCAGCGCCAGGTGGCCAATGAGCTCGATAACGCTCAGGTGGCAGAGGAAAAGCAGAAGGTGGCAGAAGAGAAGCAAAAAGCTACAGAAGCAGAAGTGTATTTGCTGAAGCACCGACTGCATTCTGCCACTATTGAAATAGGAGTTGCTGAGGAGTGGGCCAAAAATGCAGGAAATCGCTCGCTAGGCTGATGCTGAGATAGCTAATATAAGAGCGGCGGTGACCGAGGCTGAGAAGAAGGCCGCCGAGGCCGATAAGAAGGCCGCCGAGGTCGTAGAGAGTTTTAGGAAGTCCGATGCTTTTGACCAGGAGTTGGCCGAGACAACCGCGTTTGCATATGAGGGCGGCTTCGAGATTGCAAGGAGAAAATACGAAGACTCTACGGCCTCGAGGGGATTGAAGAGCTGGAGCAGATGAGTTCCTGAGGATGATGGCCCAGCTCATGCCGAATCTTGAATTTTTCTTTTTACTTCATTGTATAAAGTCTGACTTGAGTCAGCAATTTTGTAAACTCATTTGCTATTTATGAAGAAGCTTTTTATCCATAGTGCTTATTTGACTTGCATCATAGTCAAGTTTTCTAGTGAATAGGTCGATGCGAACTGATTCTGGAGATTAGCTGAGGCCGAAACCGTAAACAAGTATGGCTAATGTCTTGGGTTTACCGAGTACCAATGACTTGAAAGTAGAAGAACCAACCATACATTGTAGGACGATGCAAGAGCCGGTAGTGCCAAGGGAGTGGAAACACAGACACGACACCGGTTTAGGGACACACTGGGATAGAAAGCGTCTGTATTTTGGCTTGAGCTGATACGGGGTCAGCTTTGGGTACCGACGCAGAGTCGAACCTGAGTGCTGATGCAGAGTCGAACGAGTGCGATGACGTGGAGTCGAACGAGTGCTGACTCAGAGGGGCTTCACGCACCAACGTGGAGTCAGGTGTAAGTACCGACGCGGAGACGGTCTTTAGGGGCCAACGCGGAGTCAGGCTTGAGGTGCCAATGCAGAGTCAGGCTTCAAGTGCCAATGCGGAGTCGGTCTTCAAGTGCCGATGCGGAGTCGGGCTTGAGGTGCCGATGCGGAGATGGTCTTCAGGGGCCGATGCAGAGTCGGCTTGAGGTGCCAACGCGGAGTCAGTCTTTAGGTGCCAACGCGGAGTCAGGCTTAGGTGCCGACGTGGAGTCGGGCTTCGAGTGCGACGCAGAGTCGGCTTGAGGTGCCGACGGAGTCGGGCTTCGATGGCCGACGCGGAGTCGGGCTTCACGTGCCGATGCAGAGTTGGGCCGCAAGTACCGACATGGAGACGGTCTTTAGGGGCCGACGTGAGTCGAGCTTGAGGCATGCAGAGTCAGGCTTCAGGTGACGATGCGGAGTCGGGCTTGAGGTGCCGACGCGGAGTCAGCTTGAGGTGCCAACGTGGAGTCGGGCTTCAGGTGCCGACGCGGAGTTGGGCTTGAGGTGCCGATGCAAGTCGGGCTTGGGGTGCCGATGCAGAGTCGGGCTTGAGCTACCGACGCGGAGTCAGGCTTCAGGTGCCGATGCGGAGTCGGATTGGGCTTCAGGTGTCGATGCGGAGTCGGGTCTGGCTTCAGGTGCCGACGCGAGTCGGCTTGAGGTGCCGATGCGGAGTCGGGTCGGGCTTCAGGTGCCGATGCGGAGTCGGGCTTGGGGTGCCGATGCGGAGTTGGGCTTGGGGTGCCAACGCGGAGTCGGGCTTGAGGTGCCATACGGAGTCGAGCTTGGGTGCCATGCGGAGTCGGGCTTGGTGCCGACGCGGAGTCGGGCTTCGGTGCCGACGTGAAGTCGGGCTTCGGGTGCCAACGTGGAGTTGGGCTTGAGATACCGATGGAGTCGGCTTGGGGTGCTAACGCGGAGTCGAGCTTGAGGTGCCGATGCGGAGCCGGTCTTCGGGTGCCGATGCGGAGTCGGGCTTCAGGTGAAGTGAGATTGCTCAAACATTTTTGTAGTAAGAAAATGAATAGTATTCTAGCAGACATGCTTAAACTAAATACATTAGCAAACTACTAATAGTACCGACGTAGGTTGTCCGCGTTCCAAGTGTGAGGGAGAGGCTTCCCGTCTAGCCCTTCGATCCGGTATGCTCCGCGATGAAGTACATCGGTGACCCGGTAGGGCCCTCCCAGTTGGGAGACAGTTTTTCCCCTTCCGTAGTTTGGAGACTTCGGCTCGTCTGAGGACCAGGTCGCCAGGGAGGAACGTTCAGGGACGAACTCGAGCATTGTAATATTTTGCGACTCTCTGTCGGTAGGCGGCCATTCTGAGTCGCGCTTGATCACGGAGTTCATCGACAAGGTCAAGGCTGCTCTCAACTGATTGGGATTGTTCTCCTCATTATATGATTGTGTCCGGGGGCTGGGGATGCCAATCTCCACTGGAATGACTGCTTCAGATCCAAACATGAGGCTGAAAGGAGTTTCTTCAGTGGGGGTTCAGGTCATCGTATGGTACGCCCACAGCACGTTCGGAGTTCCTCTACCCACCTTCCTTTGAAGTCATCCAGACGTGTCCTAAGCCCTTGAAGTATTGTCCAATTTGTTACTTCTGCCACTCCGTTTGTCTGGGGATGACCGAAAGAGGTGAACCTTTGATATATTCCCAGCTCGGCACATAACTCTTTGAAAGGAGCATTGTTGAACTGGCGCCGTTGTCGGTAACAAGTGTGGGGTAGTCCAAACCGGCAAATAACAGACTTCCAAATAAAGTTCCTCACCTTAGCTTCGGTAATCTTGGCCAGCGCTTCGGCCTCCACCCACTTGGTGAAGTGGTCGATGGCGATGAACAGGGACTTCCGCTTACCAGAAGCTGAAGGGAATGGTCCTAGAATATCCATTCCCTATTGGGTGAATGGCCATGGAGCCAACAACGGGCTCAATTGGGAGGTTGGCAGCCGCTGGATGTTAGCATGCCGCTGACACTATTGTATTTCCGAACCAGCTCGGCTGCATCCTCCCGCATGGTGGGCCAGTAGTAGCCTTGGTGCAAGGCCTTGTGTGACAGTACTCTGCCCCCCAAGTGGTTTCCGTAGATACCTTCGTGGATCTCACGGAGGATGTAGTCGGCGTCTGCAGGACCAACGCATCTGAGGAGAGGATGAGAGAAAGATCTTTGGTACATTACCATCGAACATCAGGAACTTATGCACTCGCCACTTGAATAGCTTGGCTTCGGCGGGATCGGCTGGGAGGGCACCAACGGTGAAGTATTGGATGTAAACATCCATCCAGGAGGGCTCTTGTTGAACTGGCATAGATTCTACAACTGCGTCGATGCTCGGGGCTTCTAGATGCTCTACGTAGGTTCTTCCAAAGTCCCGTCGGCCGAGATGGCTAATCGGGATAGAGCATTGGCGTTCTCCCTCGAGGAATGTAGCTGACGCTGAAGTGGGCAAAGGGAGAAGTTAGCGACTGCACCATGCTTAAGTAACGGGACATAGTAGGATCCCGCGCTTCATACTCCCCCTTGATTTGGCTGGAGACCAGCTGGGAATCGGTGAAGACCCTAAGGCATTTCACCCCGAGCCCTCGAGCCAATCTTACCCCTGACAGTAGAGCTTCATATTCAGCTTGGTTGTTGGTGGCTGGAAAAAGGAAACAGAGGGCGTACTTAGTCACCACTCCATCTTGGCTAGCCAGAATGAGGCCCGCCCTGCTTCCTTGAGAGTTTGATGCTCCGTCTACATGGAGGATCCAGTCATTCCCTCCCTCCCGGTTTCGATGCCTGAGGAGTCTGCATGGGATTCTTCCGGTTGCTCTTCTGCCCAGGTGCACTCGATCAGAAATCCTAAGACTTAAGACTTCATAGCTGACCGGGTCGGAACGATAGGTCAAACTCTCCCAGCTTGAGCGCCCACTTTGCCAGTTGACCAGAAGTATCAGGATGAGAAAGGATCGCCTTGAGCGGTTGGTCGGTGACCACCACGATCGGGTGAGCTTGAAAGTAAGGCCTGAGGCGCTGGGCGGAGATGATTAATGCAAAAATAATCTTCTCACTCTTGAGTATCTGGTCTCCGCATCATGGAGCACTTTGCTGGTGTAGTACACTGGCTTTTGTGCCCCATCAGTGTCCATGCGAACAAGCACGGAGCTGACAGCTTCAGGAGAGGCTGCGAGGTAGAGAAGGAGCTCTTCCTCCCCCTTTGGTTTAGACAACAGTGGCGGGTGGACAAAAACTCTTTTAATCCCTCGAAAGCCTCCTGGCACTCCCTCGTCCATTCAAATCCATTGACTTTGCGTAGTGCCCTAAAGAATGGCATGCATCTTTCTGCATACTTTGATAAAAAATGGCTCAAGGCCGCCATCCTTCCAGTCAGATGCTGCACTTTCTTCTTGTTGGCCGAGACCTCATGTCTAGGATGGCTCGGATCTTATCAGGGTTCACCTCAATCCCACGCCGTGTCACCATGAAACCCAAGAACTTACCCCTGTTACCCCAAAGGTGCACTTGCAGGGGTTCAGCCTCATTGATATCGATGGAGGTTGCGAAGGTCTCCGCCAGGTCAGCGATGTGGTTGGCTATGTGGACACTTTTAGTCAGCATGTCATTCACATACACCTCCATGTTACGTCCGATCTGGTCTTCAAAGATCTTATTCATTAGCCTCTAGTAAGTGGCTCCCATGTTCTTTAGTCCGAAGGGAATCACCTTGTAACAGTATATCCCTTCTCGTCACGAACGAAGTAGCTTCCTCGTCCGCGGGATCCATCTTAATTTGATTATATCCAGAAAAGGCATCCATGAAGCTAAGGCCTCGTGACCCGAGGTAGTGTCCACAAGCTGATCGATCCAAGGCAAGGGGAAACTGTCCTTGGGGCACGCTTTGTTGAGGTCGGTGAAGTCCACGCGCATCCTTCAGCTCCCATTGGCCTTGCGAACCATCACGACGTTGGCCAATCAGTAGGGGTAGTGGACTTCCGAACGTGGCCGGTAGCCTCCAGTTTGCGGATCTCTTCATTAATGGCTTTCTGTCGGTTGGGGCAAAGCTTCTCTTCTTCTATCGGACTGGTCGCACTCTGGCTTAATGTTGAGCCGGTAGGTGATTATGTCCTCAGGGATGCTGGGCATATCAGATGATGATCATGCAAGACGTCGGAGTTGGCACACAGGAAAACAAGGAGTTGATCACGCGCCTCTCTGGAAGTAGTGCTCCGACCTGGATGGTTCTCGTCGGGTCTTTCCCCAAGGGAAAGGTCAGCAGGTGCTCGGCTGGCTCCCCCCTCCTCTCCAAGTCTCGGGGGTAGGCGGTTCGGGATTTGTTGCCGACACCATCTCTTGTGGACTGGGGGCTAAGTGGTAATAGAGCGGTAAGGGGCTCCGTTCCTCCCTCATCTCCCCGACTCCTTCGTGGGTGGGGAACTTTACAAGTAATCTCTTGGTGGAGATAACAACGTCCAGTAGGTTCAAACGGGTCTCCCTAAGATAGCATTGTAAGCCAATGGGACCCGTACCACCAGGAAGTTCATAAGAACCATGCTCTGACGTGGCAGAGTCCCAACCGTGACAGGAAGGGTGACTTCCCCCTCAACCCTGACGAGTCTCTAGTGAAACCCATCAAGGGAGTGGTGACGAGCCGAAGAGAGCTTCTAGGCAAATCCATTCTAACAAAAGCATTGTAGCTCAACACATCTACTGAACTCCCACTGTCAACCAAATTCATTTTATAGGGTATTTTGTGATCGTCATAGACATGACGATGCTATCATCATGCTCATTTACTGCCCCATCTAGATCCCTTCTAGAGAAGGGAATTACAGAATCTTCTCCCTCCTCTCTTATCTTTTAGAAATACTACCTGCCCCCCATGAGATCATGGCTACCATCTTCTCTGTTAGGGCGTTATCCACTTAGCCTGAGGTGCGGGGGTGCCGATGGGCCCAGGGTGATAGGGTTCCTCTTCGAACGAACTTGCCTAGATGACCTTTCTGAACGAGCTCCTCAATCGCCTTCTTCAATAGGCGACAGTCTTGGTGTCGTGACTATAGTCTCTATGGTACCAGTAGTAGGTTCCTTGCTGCGAGAAACCCCTGGTCTCATGGGGGTGGACGCCGAAGGTAAGGCTCATCCTCGATCTCTAGCAGAATATGGGATATCGGAGCGAGGAGAGGAGTGAAGTGCTCTTTTGGAGCCAACACTTGGGGCTAGTTATCTGCGCGATGGGGCGGTCGGGTTTTCTAGACCATGCCCCAGTGGACTCCAAAGATGCTGGTTTCTTACCGAACCCTTTGTCACTCCTAGGAGGAGTTTGCTTCATCGGCGCGAATGTACTTATGCGCCTGGCTCAACAGTTCGGCATAAGAGTGAGGAGATTTTTTGTCCAAGGAATAGGCGAACCTGGAAGGATGGAGTCCCCGTTCAAAGCCAGTGTGGATACGGAGTCGTCCAGGTTGTATACCTCCAACGCAGCTTCCTTGAACGAGCCACAAAGTCCTTCAGGGTTTCACCGCTCTTCTGCTGGACGGCAAATAGGCTGTCAGCCATCCGAGGAATCTTTTAGCATGCATCAAAGTGGGCCATGAAAGATCGCTCGAGTTGCCGAAAAGAGTTGATACTACATGGTGGTAAATGGGAGTACCACGCATGTGCCGCCTTCTGGAGCATGGCCGGGAAGGCGACACAGAGAAGAGAGTCTCGCCCTTTGGACTTACATGAAGACCTTATAGCTCTCCAGATGATCCAGGGGGTCGTCGTGCCGTCGTACGGGTCCAATTGGGGTAATGGAACCGGGATGGGACCAGTTCTTCCATGATACGACGAGAAAGCGGGGGGGGGGCGGTGATCGTAGTCCATCCCTTGGGGGTTGGTGATCTTGCGGCTAAGCTCGTCCAACCGTTGATGGTACTCCTCTAGCCATTGTGCGGCCCGACGAGCAATTTTCCTGTTAGCGCCTTCCTCTGAGGATCTGGAAGATGAAGAGAGGGAAGACTTCCTGTGCAAGGGATGTATGTGCCTCATTTCCTTCTCACCACGCCGTCTGCGGGAGGGTCGGAGTGGTGGGAAGGAGACCGTCGCCGCTTAAAGGGCTCCCTGTGACGATGCTTTGGGGATGAATGGTGGGAGGCCTCCGAAGGGGTCCTGCCATGAGGCCGACTAGCTCCATGACCCTCCTCATGAGGCGGAGAGGGCTGAGGTGGCAAAGGCATGGCGGCGAAGCAGTGCTCCTGCAGTCCCCGCACCACCGTCATCAGATCTTGTACTTGATGAGTCAGGGCATCGAGCCGATCGACTGGCTAGCCTATGGTGGTGCAGGAGGCGGAACATAGAGGTTGGCCTCTAATTGCTCAGCCCGCTAGAGATGTTCCGGGCCTGGCTGGTGGAAGCCTCCTGTGCACGTAACCACCATCTTCTTCCTTGCAGAAGTTGTGGGGTCGCAGAGAGAACATTCGTCTGCTGCTGCTCCCCCTTCCTGGCGCCAATCTGTTGCTGCCAAATCACTCCTGGGATGCGTCGGTGAGAGATGAGCTTCTTGTGCCTTCAGAGGAATGGTTGGATCGCCTCCTTCAGCTAAAAACCTACAAGAAAAGTCCTGGGCCGGTGGTTCCGACGGGGACCCTCCGATGCTTAAGTCAGCAATCTGGAGAATAGGGATTTTTTTATGAGAGAGTAGAGATCAGTCCCCCAGTATTGTAAGCTAGGGTCCCTTTTATACCTGTCCAGGGGTCTCTTTTACCCCTTGTAGTTAGAACCGTCGAGTCCCCTCTTTTGTTAGCATAGGCTTTGTGAACGGCAGGCGGGTGCGCCGTTGCTGAGTGGGTGCCGTAAATATCGGCAATTGTATGGTATGTTGAAACTGCCCATGATTCTGGCATAACAGGGGCAAGCCGTGCTGTAGTTTGTGTTTTAAGTCATTGCACCCGATGTTCGGAGTTGATTTCACAAGAGTAGAGAGCGTGTCAAGATCGAGGCCGAGGCGGGACTCGAAGCCGAGGTCGAAGCGAAGCTTAAAGCTTGTAAGACCAAGGTCGAAGCCAAGGCCGACGCCGAGGCGAGGTCCGAGGCCGAACCAAGGCCAAGCCGGAGCCGAGGCCGAACCGTGGCCGGAGCCGAGGCCGAGCCGAATCCGAGGCTGAGGCGAGGCCGAAGCCGAGGCCGAGCCGAATCCGAAGCCGAGCCGAGGCCAAGCTAAGGTCGAGCCGAATCCGAGGCCGAAGCTAGCCGAAATCATTTTGTTCAAAAAATCGCGGGCCGTTACCGTACCGCCTGATTATGTGATTAGCCACATCAGTAATCATTCACATTGATGTATAGAATCCTTCTTCTTCCATGTTTAATAACTAAAACCTATTTTGTTACCTTTATTGATTACCATTCATGAGATATGTGTCTTTATCTTCTATTTGACCAGGCCTATATTTTCAAGGTCTTTAAATAATTCAACATCTATGTAGGCTAACATTTATAAAAAAGTACTTAATGTGGTCAGATTGAATAGAGGTGGTAAATAATATTGTGATACATGAGATGGACCAAAGGCTAGGACTATTAGCAAAATTCCTAAAGAAATAAGTCATCGTACTGTAATTCATAATGTCAGGCACATTAGATCAAAATGGTGTAATATGAAGAAGTAGCATAATGTGTAAAAAATTAGTTCAAGCAGGCCAAGTTATTCTACTCTATCTCCTTGTGGGGTAAGGCTATAAAGTTAGCCATGGATATGTTAAATAAGGTTCTTACTAGGATAGTCAAATAACTCCTTATGAGCTATGAATTAATAAGAAACATAGTTTACAACATATGCATGTATGGGGACTATAAAGGTAGCATTTATCATTTCTCTAATAGTTCTATTTTTCTCTCTACAACACCTCTTCATCTTGATTAATGAGGCGAGTCCCTTCATGGACTATTTTATTTTATTTATAAAATTAATTAAGAATAACTGATTTATACTTACCTTCTCTATTGGTTCTTAGCCTTTTAATCTTCTTATTTAATTGATTTTCTACTTTTGCTTGATATTTAAGAAACATTTTCCTTGCTTCATCTTTGGCTATTAATAAATATGATTTTATATATCTTGAATAGTCATGAATAAAGATTATAAAAAATCTTTTACCTCCTCTATCATCATATTTTTTAAGTATCTTAAGTCACTATATATTAGTGTGAACAATTTTGTTTCTCTTGTAACAAGTTTACATATTTTATTTAGTAATTTTAGTTTCAGCATATATTTCATATTTGTCAACCTTTCCATCATTTGCACTTGGTATCAATCCAATTTGTCACATTTTCTTAAGATGACTAAAATTTACATGTTCAAGTCTACCATACTACGCATTACAAGAGTCAACCATATAAGTAAAAGATGATGTATTATTATTAATTACATCTTATACATTTAGCATATAAAGGGAGTCATTTAGATAAGCTTTGCCTATAATGGTATTATTTTTGCTTAAGGTAAATAAATCACCATCAAAAGTTACCTTGATTTTCATTTTTTCTTAGAAGTAATACCAATATTAGATTAAGTTGTATACATGTAGCATATCATTGAGTGATAGGATTTTATTTAATGTGAGTTTAAGCACAACTTTTTCTTTACTAGCAACAAATGTGACTTGTAAATTTCCCATGTATACATTCTTGAATCCTTCCTTGAATGAAGTGTATGTTGTAAATACATTCTAGTTCTTAAAAATACGTAATGTGCATCTCGAGTTTACCATCCAGGCTTTAGGCCCACTACTATGTTTGCTTCAGTCATGGCCGTGACGACAATTATCTCTTCCTTTGTTTCTATTAAGTTTACCTTTATCTTATTTTTTCCTTTCTTAATATACTTGCTATGAACACAATTTATTACAAAGTGACCAGTTTTTCTACAAACAAAACATTTTCTTTATTTTTTTTAATGTTAGCTTAGCATGGAGTTTTTTATTGCTAGAAATTGTTTCATGGAAAGTGTGGTGCCTCTCCCAATAGTTTCACATTGAAAAATTGGAGTTGGTTGTATGTTTATAACCAGTTAAGAAAGATGGACAAGTACCAATTGGATCTCTTTTGAGCTGTGATGGCCAAGTTGGTATGGACCTTATCTATCTTGCTTTCTTGTAACGAAACGGATTCGTGGGTTTGCGGGCCCAGGTTATTACAATATGGTATTAGAGCCACGCATCATCGAAAGTGCAGGAGCTAAGTGTCACACATGGCAAAGTACTACATTTGTAGGATGAAAGTCACATCTTGAATCTGTAGGGATCACCGTTAGAATTCTGCCTACCCAGTGGTTGCATCATATGCTCCTAGCGACGAGGACCCTACCTCTGTAAGGGAGGTAGATTTGATGCCCCTCCCAATAGTCACACATTGAAAAATTGAAAATTGGTTGTATGATTTATAACCAGTTGAGAAAATGGATAAGTGCTATGGTGGCCCAAGTTAGTATGGATCTTGTTTCTTGTTTTTTTAATATAATGAATTTATGGGTTTGCGGCCTGAATCGTTACAGAAAGAATAATTAGGCTTTGGAAATAACTTCCTTAGTGCTTTGAGATTTTTCTGACATTTTATTATTCTCTTCAACTCTACTATATCTATAATTTCTTGTTTGATCATTTATTTCGTTTCATGCCTTAATTAAATTTTATAATCTTTTCAAGAATTGGATAATTTTTCAATTATGCAACCACCAACAAATCTATTAGGTAATATAACTAGCTAACTCACCCACTAGATTTTGATATTCATGCATTTGATTAGTAAATTTTTTTCCTTTGGTCATTTTGAACATCAAAAATTTAATAAATTAAAATTTCATAGTATGAACATTTCAAATATATATTTAGAATGCAAAGCATCCAAAAAATCTTTAGTACGAGAATAATGATAATAAACAACGAATAATTCAATAGCTAGACATTCTTTCAAAAACATACATGCATTCAACCTTGCGACGCCGTCAAATGGGAGGCTTCCTTTCATCAACAATAAGAGCTGTTGCCGTCAAGTCACTTCTTTGAAACAGAGGAAACAATATCTTCCTCGATAGGCTCCTACAAGAAAAGTCTCGGAGACCGGATGCTCCGAGGGGACCCTTCGACACTCAAGTCAGCGACTTGGGAACAGACAAAAGTTACCTAGCAGTAAAGGGCTAGAAACTAGAGTTTAGGATCCTTCCCTCGTCATGAGTGTGGGCTTTTATACTTGTCCGAAGGTCTCTTCTTTCCGTTTCCAGTAGGTTACTGATTCTGAGGTGCCGTTGTCCGGTAATTGGACGGAAGGCAAGGCTGACAGTGATGGGTCGCAACCGACACTGGGCATGTTAGAGGTGTCCTGCCTCGCCTTCCACCTACCAAGCATGGCGCTACGGATGGCAGGCAGACATGGTTGTGTGCGTTTTACGGGGCATGGCCATGCACTATTGTAGGTGAGTGGTGGATCACGTGGCCGCTGCAAGCGGTTGGTGGACCACATGGGCGCCATAGGTGGTTGGTGAGCCACGTGGGTGTGTCAGGCGGCTCAAGGAAGCGGACAGCTGGTCCTGAGGGCCAGACCAGGAGGGAAGCTCGAGCCGAGGCTAGGCCAAGGGAAGCTCGAGGCCGAGGCCGAGGCCGAGGCCAAGGCCGAGGCCGAGGCCGACGCTCGAGGCCGAGGCTGAAGCTCGAGGCCTGACGCTCAAGGCCAAGGCCAAAGGGGCCTCGGAGGCCAAGGGGCCTCAGCTCCGAGATCGATGTAGGGCTCCGTCAGTTGCCTTCACCGTTTACTCTGACGATGCTGGATCAGCCATATCAGATGCCCCTCGCCCCTGAGATGAAGCGGGCCAACCTCTTTAAGGCGAAAGGGGTGTCACCTCCCGAATGACTATCCCCCCTACGGCTAACAACCCTTGGACACGTGTCTCTGGAAGCTGTGAGAACTTAGCATGGGCGACCTGGGGATGTGAAGAGGCAGCTACTGCCGTTCGTCCGATCTGCAGCGATCGTCCTTGAGGCAAGGTTGTCCTTTTGAAATCTGCAAAAAAGCTGCCGCTATAATTTCCATCATGACGTTGATGTCAGAAGTGTCCCATCATTGGCCAGAGACGGATCGTCTCACGCGTCGGGCGCCTGCCGAGGTGACCCAGCCTATAGCGAGAGTTCGCATGGCTGGCTAGATGAGGTGGGACAATTTGAAACCTGATAAAACCCAGGCGAGGGCTGAATCTCGCCACTTTGCTTCAGCTTCTTCGTCTTCCTCTGACCTTCAACCTCTCCTGCGACCCGAGAACTAGCCTCCGCCATTTTCTCCCATAGGTCAGCCTCCTGTCCCTCCTGAACCTTCCCTTCTTCCTCGAACCCTTTCCATGGCTTCCTCTCCTTCATGGTCCTCGGCGGCGAGGCTTCGTGCCTCCCCTTCTCCCACTCCTTCGTGGTCCTCCGATCCGGAGGACCGTCTTCCTTTTGCCCAACGGCAAGTCACCGGCAGGGCTCCCACAAGGAGACGTTCGGCGGCCGCCGCCGGCAGGGCTCCGGCGACGAGGCGCCAGGCGGCGGCCGGTACCTCCTCGAGGGTGGGGGCGAAATCTCCGATGGGATCGCCTCCATGGTAACAAGCCAAGACCTAGCGAATATCAGGGCCTATTACCAAATCTTCCGAGATATCGGCTCTTCTTCCGACCCCCGACAACAGAGTGGTCTCTTCCAGGCCCGGTGAGTGGCCGTTTATGAAATATCCTTAAAGTTGGGTCTTCGCCTGCCCTTTTTTCACCAACCTCCTCGACTACTACTCTCTGACCCCCTCCCAACTAGTCCTAAACTCCCTCCAAACTATCTGCGCCTTCATCATACTATGCCACCTCCACTCTATCACACCAGAATCTCCCTTTTTCGTTCCTTCTACACCCTCCAGGCGCAGGCGGGTTGGTGGCTATTCCAGCCTCGACCTGGCCGTGTCCTCAAGCTGCTCCTCCCCTCTTCCGTCAAGGGATGGAAGTCCCAGTTCTTTTTTGCTAATATTGACCAAGTCAAAACCGGATGGGGGGACCCGACCTCAGGCCCAACTCAAACTCGACTGTACTCCTAGGGGACAGGGAGGCACTGAGGCAACTCTTGACCGCCGACATCCCCAGGTACAACCTACTCCTGTCGAAGAACAACCTCCGGTTGGCGGGCATCACCACCCGAATCGGTGAGTAGCAGGCGTCCCCGTACTTAACCAAACTTCCTTCTTCCTTTTTTCTTCCTTTTTTTTACTAACTATGACTGATGTCGCACAGCAATGAAGGTCCTAACCGCCAAGCTTAGGAAGGCCGCCGTCAAGAGGATGAGGGCTAAGGGTGGGCCAAGCGAGGAGCATCAGGCCCCGGTCCCCAAGCGTCTGACGGTGCGGGTTTCCCAACCATCCGAGCACCGAGAACCTCCAACCGCCCTGGCAGTGGACTTGACGGCCGACACCCCACCGGAGGAGGTGAGGGTCGAGGGGGCAGCAGAGGAGGTCCGGGCGCCCATCGAGCCGACTCCGATGGAGGCAGAGCAGGGCCGAAGCGCGGGGCCATCAGTGGCGGTGAGCCCTCCCCCAGAAGAAATGCCGACGGGTAGCCCCCCGCACGCCGAGCCCAAGCGCGCTGAGACGCCAAGGGGTCAGGGTTGACCGACCCGCCATGGGTTCTCCCTCATGAATGATGAACGCCGAGCGGAGCGGCTCATGTCTCAGTCATCCTGCCCGAGTTCCAGGAGGAGCTCCGGCACCTGGGGGCATCCAGGTTCTTCAGGGAAGCCTTCTCGGCCCTCGTCCGGGTAAGTGACTTTTCGGCCCTTAGCTTCAAATACCCAATAGTTTGCATGGCTGAAAACTTAAATGTAGGTGACAAACTCCCTGGGAGCCACCAGGGATGTGATCGACGAGGGGGAGGCCATCATCCGCCAATCCTAGTGGGATGCCAAGGAGGCTCAGGCCGAGCCGAGGCGGCAGAGAGAGCCATGGAGGTGGCAGAAAGGGCCTTGGAGGCGGCGAGAAACGACATGCTACCGAGGCAAGGGAGGCACCAACCGAGCGGAGGCCGAAGCCAACTGGCTCCGGGCAGCACTCAGTCAGCTCTGCGAGGCCGAGAGTGCCATCGAGGCCCGGGACCTCCATATTGCTGAGTTAGGCTCGCCATCCAGGCGGCCGAGGCCAGGGCCATGCGCACCGAAGAGGCCGAGAGGGAGGCGGCCTCCCTGGCAGAGGAGAAGGGGGCACGAGCCCGAGAAGCAGAGGCTACCGCCGAGGCCTGGGTCTTAGTGGTGGTAGAAGAGTTCAAGGAGTCAGACCGCTTCACTGATGAGCTGGCCGAGGCCAACACGGACGCCTACCTTCAGGGGTTCCTCGATGCCAGAAAGAAGGTGGCCCGGGTTCTGGATCTCCCTCGGCCATGGATATCGAGCCGGACCAAGGGTCTGAGGGGGCCCCCTCGACGACGAGCCCACGGCCAACCCTTGATTCTGCATTGTTGTTTTCCTTTGTTTTGTATCAAGTCCGACCCAATCGGCGTTTTGTAAACATTTTACCTTCAATGAAATTGTTTTTAATCAACTGCAATGTGTCTCTTTTGAATCCTTGGGTTGCCGACATGGGACCCCTTGGGGCTTCGTCGGCGCCGAGGGCAGCTTTTACTCATCCATGAGCAACCTCGCTTTAGTTATGTAGGGCTGGACCCCGGGAAAGCCAAGGCTAGGATAGGGACTGTGTCGGCCTCGTGCCACCAGGCGCCAATGGGGCAGCGATCCGATGCTGATGGGAAACTCTATTCCCTAGGAACATCGCCTTCGATGCCGAGGAAGACTGGGCTTCTAGGGAGCCGATGGTACATTGGTCTTTCTGTGCCGAGCTGGCCTCGAACTTTTGGGAGCCGGTAGTACACCGGTCTCGGTACCGATGGTACATCGGTCTTTCTATGCCGAGCTGGCCTCGGGCTTTTTGGGAGCTAGTGGTACACCGATCTTCGATGCCGATGGTACATCGGTCTTTCTGTGTCGAGCTGGCCTTGGGCTTTTTGGGAGCCGATGGTACACCGGTCTTCAGTGCCGATGGTACATCGGTCTTGAGGTACCGAGCTAGCCTCAGGCTTTTTAAGAGCCGGTGTGCACCGGTCTTCGGTGCTGATGGTACATCGGTCTTGAGGTACCGAGCTGGCCTCGGGCTTTTTTAGAGCCGGTGGTACACCGGTCTTCGGTGCCGATGGTACATCGGTCTTTCTGTGCCATGCTGGCCTCGGGATTTTTGGGAGCCGATGGTACACGGTCTTCGATGCTGATGGTACCGGTCGGGCTTTTTGGTGAAAAGCTGGGATACTTGAACTCATGTTTATTAATATCAAGTGTGGGGTGAGAGCCCAGAAGAATGCAAGCATGAAATTTAATGTAAAAAGAGAGTACACTACTGATAATACCGATGGAGGTTGTCAGCGTTCCACGTCTGCAGGAGTGGGTTTCCATCCAGCCCTTCGATTTTGTATGCTCCGTGGTGGAGTGCCTCAGTGACTCGATAAGGTCCTTCCCAGTTCGGCACTAACTTGCCTTCTTCCGTTGGTTTTGAAACTTTAGCTCGCCGAAGGACTAGGTCCCCCAGTAAAAAGGTCTTGGGGCGGACGTGAGCGTTGTAATACCTGGCCGCTCGCTGTCGGTAGGCTGCCATCCGGATTCGTGCTCAATCCCGCACCTCCTCCACCAGATCTAGGTTGGTCCGCAACTGGTTCGGGTTGTCCTCCTCACTGTATGCCTCCATCCTGGGACTCGGGGAGCTGATCTCCATAGGAATAATGGCCTCAGACCCGAAGACGAGGCTGAAGGGAGTCTCTCCAGTGGGGGCTCACGGTGTCGTGTGGTAAACCCATAATACATTGGGGAGCTCCTCCACCCATCGTCCTTTGCAGTCCTCCAGGCGGCTCTAAGTCCTTGGAGAATGATGCGATTGGTCACCTCGGCCGCTCCGTTGGTCTGAGGATGCCCTACTGAAGTGAACTGCTGATGAACGCCCAGCTCGGTGCAGAATCCTTGAAAGGGTGCGTTGTCGAACAACCGGCCGTTGTCGGTGACCAAGGTATGTGGTAGCCCAAACTGGCATATTATAGACTTCCAGAAGAAGGACCTCACCTTGCTCTTAGTGATCTTGGCGAGTGCCTCAGCTTCGATCCATTTGGTGAAGTGGTCGATGGCTACCAATAGGAACTTGCGCTGACTGGAGGCTGGAGGGAACAGCCCCAAGATGTCCATACCCCACTGGGCGAAGGGCCATGGTGCCGATAAGGGGTCAGCTGGGACGTCGGCTGCCGCTGGATGCTGGCATGGCGCTGGTAACTGTTACACCTCTTGACGAGCTCAGCCGTGTCCTTCTCATGGTTAGCCAGTAGTACCCTTGCCGTAGGGCCTTGCACGCCAGGGCTCTGCCCCCAGATGACTCCCACAGATGCCCTCATGGATTTCTCGCAGGATGTAATATGCTTTTGTGGGACCGATGCACTTGAGGATAGAGTATGAGAACGACCTTCGATAAGCTTTCCATCCATTAGCAAGAACTTCGAGGCTCGCCGCCTGAGTAGTCTTGCCTTAGTCGGGTCTTCAGGGAGGGCACCATCGGTCAGGTACCGCATATAAGCGTCCATCTAAGAGGGCTCCTGCTGACTGGCAGGGCCTCTTCTACTACTTCTACGCTTGGGATTTGCAGGTGCTCCATGTACGTCCTTCCCAAGGTCCCGTGGCTAGGCGGGACAATGCCTCAGCCCTGGCATTTTCGCGCGAGGGATGTAGCTGACGCGAAGTAAAGAAACTGAGAGGCCTGGGATTGCACCTTGCCCAGGTACCGGGACATAGTCGGGTCTCTAGCCTCGTACTCCCTAGCGACCTGTCCAGAGACAAGCTAAGAGTCCATGAAGGCCCTTAGACGCCTCGCACCAAGCTCCTTGGTTAGCTTCATCCCCCAGTAAGGCTTCATACTCTGCTTGGTTATTGGTGGCTGGGAAAAGGAATCGGAGGGCATACTCCACCACCTCCCCCTCTGGGCTTGCAAAGATGAGTCTAGCCCCACTCCCTGGGAGTTCGATGCTCTGTCAACATGAAGGATCCAGTCTTCCTCTCCCGCTTCAGCCATGGGGGGCTCCACGCGCCTCCGGGCATGACTCATCTGGATGCTCCTCGGCCTAGGTGCATTCGACCAAAAAATCGGCCAACACCTGGGACTTCATTGCAAATTTTAGCCGAATGACAAGTTGAACTCCCCCAACTTGATGGTTTACTTGGCTAACCGATCGGAGGTGTCAGGACGAGACAAGATGGTCCGAAGGGGTTGGTCCGTGAGCACCACGATCGGATGAGCTTGGAAGTATGGTCGGAAGCGCTGAGCGGAGACGATCAAGGCGAAGATAATTTTCTCAGTCCAGGAGTACCTGGTCTTGGCGTCATGGAGTACCTTGCTGGTATAGTAGACTGGCTTCTGCGCTCCGTCAGCATCCATGCGAATGAGCATGGAACTGATGGCCTCGGGGGAGGCTACGAGATATAGAAAGAGCTTCTCCCCGCTTCTTGGCTTGGACAACAGTGGAGGAGTGGATAAAAATTTCTTCAGCTCCTCGAAGGCCTCCTGGCATTTCTTCATCCACTCGAAGTGTTGACCTTGCGCAATGCCTTGAAGAAAGGCAGACACCTTTCTACCAACTTGGACAAGAAATGGCTCAAAGCTGCTACTCTCCCGGTCAGGCGCTGGACCTCCTTTTTGTTAGCTGGGGGCCTCATATCCAGAATGGCTCAGATCTTGTCGAGGTTGGCTTCGATTCCCCGTTGAGTCACCATGAAGCCTAAAAACTTATCTGCTGTAACCCCGAAGGCACACTTGTGGGGATTCAGCCTCATCTGATATCGACGGAGATTGCCGAAGGTCTCCGCTAGGTTGGCAACATGGTCGGCAACTCGGGCGCTCTTGGTCTGTTGGTCCAGATAGCAACCCAAGAGGGGGGGGGGGGTGAATTGGGTTTTTCAAAAATTTAACTCTTTTGAAAATAACCCCCAGCGAAAATAAAAACTTAGATTCACACAAATTAAAACAGAATATGCACAAATAGAGAGTTAAAGATAAAGAGACAATCACGGCAAACACAGGAATTTTATAGTGGTTCGGTGTACCTACACCTACGTCCACTCCCAAGTATCTCTTGGGTCCACACTATAATCAATCTGATTACAGCAGAGTTGTTTTGCAAGCTCACAACTTGAACTTGTTATTTTCCCGGGTGCACAATGAACCCAGCTGGTTTTCAAGGCTCACCAGCACAAAACCTAACACCACAAGCTAATGCTTGCACAAGGCTAACAGCCTCAACTGAATCAATCACCAGATTGACCCAGCAAACAATATTTGTTTTACAAGATAAATAGCTCCTCCTATGAGCAAATATACAATAATGAAACAAGAATAAAAGGATAGAATCAAAGCCTGATTCGCAGATATTGGTGGCTTCTTCCTTCTCTTCCTTTGAGTGGATCTTCCTTCAAGGTGCTCTTGAGACTCAGAAGATCAGAAAACTAGGGCTTCCTTCTCCCTTGAGATTTCTTCGAAATAGAACAACAAAAGCTTTGAATCTCTCTCTTTTCTTTTGGGAATCAGTATGATCTTTCCTTTCGAGTTTTCCCTCTTTTCTCTTTTGATTTTTGATGGATTTCATAGATTTCTCTCTATTCTTTTCTTTTTGTCTCTTTTTTTTTGGATGCAGCAAACCCTCTTCTTATAGATCTCGATTAATCCATAAATAGTTTAAAACTATCTGTTAGAAACAAGTGTAAGGATTAGAACCAAAAATAGTAATAGCCGTTGGGATTAAAAAATATAAAGATAAAGTTTAAAGTCGTTCTGAAAAACCATCGTTCTGTCTTTTCTGTTAGAGTCGGCTCTAATAGTCCTGGAGTCGACTCTAAGTCCGTGCCAATTTCCGGAGTCGACTCTGCGATTCCATGTGTCGACTCTAATGTCTGCAAACTTACCTTGACATTAGATTCGAACCAGAACTTGATTTGACTCATGATTTTGATTATTAAATCGACTTATAAGCTGAAAAACTTAATCAAAATCATTAGTAACTTCAAATTATACTCAAATAGTTTTGTTAATCATCAAAATCCTCAATTGGGTCAACAATCTCCCCTTTTTGATGATGACAAAAACTTTGAGTATATGCATCAAAAATTCATTTGAACTAAGAGTTATAGACATTGTTAAAGCTTTGAAACTTCCTAACATAGAATTTGATGCCAATTTTAAAATGAACTTTTAACAAATATGCTTGAGTTCTATATTAAACATCAATCAAGATGATTTAACTTTATATAGAAAAATTATTAAGCTCCCCCTGCATTGAATAACTCCCCCTATATAGATAAACTGAATTCAATTAAACATTTTTTATTAGAATCTCAAAATTTTTTCTCCCCCTTTGTAGATATGCAAAAAAATCTTATATTCTTTCATTCTCTTTCTCTTTCTCTTTTATGCATATACAATTATCTCTCCCCCTTTTTTGTTATCAGCAATAAGATGAATTTTAGATACAATAAAAAAGGGTATCAGAGCGGGGTCGTTGGTTCAATTAATCATAGAGATAATA
The DNA here is from genome assembly GCA_900491605.1 of Calamus simplicifolius. Classification (NCBI taxonomy): domain Eukaryota; kingdom Viridiplantae; phylum Streptophyta; class Magnoliopsida; order Arecales; family Arecaceae; genus Calamus; species Calamus simplicifolius. Next base: position 135,662 of record UESW01002373.1, on the reverse strand, counting down.
AACTCATTCATTGAAATTCAATCAATCAATCATAGACAAATTTGCAATAAAAGTGTAATTGTATTCCAATGCAAGATTCATTACATGTGTCAATTCAAGTACATTCACAGTAAAGTGACATATTCAAGTATGTTAAAGAAAACTCAGAAATCCTAAGATACAAAATAGGATAAGACAGGATATCAAAATCAAACATGCTTATACACAATTTTCTTCAAATGTCCAATCATTTCCATAATATCATCTTTTTGAGTCTTCTTAAAACTTTCAAGACAAGCTTCAATTTGAGAAACGGCGAGGTCGATATCTTTCTTTAGTTGACTGGTAGCATGAAGATAAGTTCCAGAACCGTCTGCAATGCCTTCCATCCTTTCAAAAATCTTATGAAGATCAGCGCTAAAGGATTCTACCGAGTTGCCAATGGAAAAAGAAATCACGTCAAGCCTTGAATTGATCTCTTCCTTCAACTGATTGAACTCCTCTCTCAATTGACACATCTCATTTGTCCTTTGACTATCATACTCAGCCAGTAAAGCTCTGAGCTGACCTATTTGCTCCTCAGAAAATCTTCTAGATGCCAAAGCTGACTGATGTGGAGGGTGAGTGCTTGGTCCAGCCACTGAGGGTCCAGCAGTAGATGGTCCAGGAATATCCTCTCCTCTGACCTCCTCAACTCTAACTTCTTCTGCTCTGGTCTCTTGTCCTCTTTTTATCCAATTTTCATTCTCTTTTCTGAAGCCCATGCGGTGAATTGTAGAGACACTATAGTAATCAGTATGCCTTAATTTTCTTAGTGGCTCATTATCCATTATTAGCACACCTTGGCTTCTAAAGACTAAGGTTAGTATCATACCATACGATAGTTGATCTCTTCTTAGTTGCTGTTTCTGCCATATAACCAATCATCATACCGGCAAGATTAACAGGTCTTCTAGTGAGAATATAGTCCATCAACAAGATGTCTCGCTCTGAGACATACTCAAACCTTCCAATTTTAGGAAATAAAATTCTTCCACAAATATTGTGAAGTAACCTGAGTTCCAAATTAAGTTGATTAGCCATGATTTCTTCAAACTCAGAAACTTCTCTCCCTAACATCCTAGATAGGGCACCTCCTCTGTCATCATGTTGATATTCAACTAGACCAATAGTAGGCATCTCCAATAGATTTCAAGAGTCTCGGCCGTGATAATCACTTTAGTTCCTCTTACAAAACTCACTAAGCCTCCCTCTCCTCTACATAAATCATTGTAAAATTCTCTCACAAGGGCAGGGTATGTAGGGACATCCAAAGAACAGACTTTCTCCCATCCCATTTCCTTCAACAAACGTCCAAAAGCGAAGCCCTCCGAAGCAAAAAAGTCAAAATCTACTTTTCTTTCAGTAGTAATGGCCTTACCCGCTAATTGGTCTACCCGTGGAGAAGATGGTGAGGGTGGAGAGTCATCTTGAGTGGCAGATGAAGAAGACGACGTCGCTTGCCTCCGAATCATCCTTTCTCAT
>UESW01002373.1:112612-133856 GCA_900491605.1 Calamus simplicifolius | reverse complement strand
TGAGTAACAAAAAACCAAAGAAAAAAATGATGCAATCCATCAGGGGTCATGGAGGCCAGACGAAAAGAATGACCATGATGAATTACACTAATAGCAAATCCCTCAAAAAGATAAGTATATCTGATTTATTTCATTTATTTATTAAAATTAGTTTTAAAATATTAAACATAATAATAAATAAAATTTGCATGACAAGTCAGTCCATCAAGCCGCCTGACAACCCAAAATTCAGACCATGTTAAACAAAAGATGACGATAAAGGTTAAAATTTTCTTTAAATGGCTAGAAGATAAAGAAAAGGACCGAGCAAGACAATAATAAGATAGTAGAACCATAATGACAAAACACTTAGTCACTCACAAATAAAAGTATGTATATAATTTATTTTATTTAAATAATATTAAGAAATTAGATGGATCGATTATTTGGGCCAATCTTATGGGCAGGCACAACCCCCTTAGGCCATGCCTGTCGATTGGGCTATGCCTTGCCCCCAAGAGCGGACTGGTCCGATATGATCCAATCCAACCCATTTGACACCTCTAAGTGGAATCTAATTTTTTTCTCTTAAAGATGGCAATTAGTATAGGTGAGATCATATGCAAGTCCAATTGGATTTAAATGTGGTCAAAAATCTATCAATTTGACTTTAATTTATTTATTAAATAGGTCAAAAATTTAAATCCAAGCCTACTCGTTTTATTAAATAAGTAATCTAATCCGATCTTTAATAAATCAAAGGTTTATTTGGTTATAGAAAATGACCTTTTATTTGAATAAAATTAGAATTCAATTTTGATTTTATCCATACTAAATTTATGTATTAGAGGATTTAAAATTTCAACTACTTTCTCAATATTACAAATTCATTCAAACCATTTTTTTGATTATCAAAACCGGTCTACCTATCCTCCAATGCACCCATCCACCAACCACCCCCCACCCCTCCCCAAAATCTATCCCTCGTCTCACTTGATGCTCTCCCTTTCCCCCTTCTCACTTGGCATCCTCTCCAAAATCATTAGTTTCAATGCTAGCATAGTGAGCTAGTCTTTGTATTGGTATTTATGATCATTTCTCGTCCAATTTTAGTAAGTTATGGACAAAACTATTAGGTATTTTCAATAAATTTATTTTTTATGATTACTTTGATTTTACAAATATCCCTTATAATTTTTAATACATTTTTAACTTATATTTGAAATTTGACCTACCCAAACTTTATCTTCACTTTTGATTCATGTGCAAATCAAGAGAAGGATTTTGATTTTAATTCTAATGAAATTTAATTTTAATTCAGATTTAATGCCAAATCAGATGGCACCGACTCAAATTAAAGTGGCTAAATAATTCAAGCATTACTACTAACTTTTTGAATGGTCAACTATTATAATTTGATAGATTTACCCCGATAGAGAGGGAGATGGCTAGCTAGCCCATTAAGGGGGTAAGGTTAAATGATGAGGTTCTAAGCTAGAATGGCTTTACTCTTTTGAAGTTCATCCATTATGGATGAGAAATGATGTGTAAAGAAAAAATATTGGAAGGAAGCTTATTCAAAAGTAAAAAATATGATTAAATTAGAAAATAAATATTTATGTCCATTTTAGCTTTTTCTAATGATTTAATGCTCTAAATCAATAATTAACTATTGATTTATAATTAGTGTATCCACACACACACTTTGTGACAAATTCTTTATTTTTTAAAAAACTATTTCTTTCTTTGGTATTTGCCTTTAGAATTGGCCCTCTAATAGTCCTGCAGCAATCTTTAAATAAAATATAGAGAAACAATAAAAAAATACTCTATTGTTCACCAATAAACACTTTTCTTAAATTAATGTTTAAACAATGTCCAAAAATTGAGTGAGAGCTTTGGATCTTAAAATATTTGAAGATCTAATCTGGCCATTTTTCATGCTATAAAGGAAGGCTTCTAGTTTAGGAAGTTTGCTGTAGGAATTCTAACAAGAATTCTAGGGATTTATTGGTCTGGCAAGCAACGTTGAGTTATATGCTTAGGGGTGATTCCCAATGAGTGCACCTAGCACCTCATGATTACTCCACACCAACCATGGTTCGAGTTTTCTTGATAGTATGGCTCACTGGTAATGAGCGGCACAATAGGGTTCTATCCCCAGTCATTGGTGTAACTACTCAAGGACTTTACTTGATTGATAATAATGGTTCATTTGGGATATGAATGTCCAAGCTAACCATGTTTCCAAAAGAAAAAAATTGCTTGAAAGATGTTTTTCTAATATAGACTAAAAGTTTAGTGGAAGAGTGAGAAGTGCCATATGAACGAGCTTTTTCTTTAGGAAGATGATCAAAATATCCTAGTGTGACTAAGCAATAGGATAGAAGCTCAAAAAAATAAAAAAATAAACAAGCTACAACTACAAATAACTAGGGTCCATACCTTATTCTTCATGAACTAATTTAATTCCTCTTTTAAATATAAGAAGAGTGGCAAAAAGAAATATAAGAGGAAGCCGGGGGAGGGATTGTATGCAACGTATTTTTCTGGAAAGTTTTAATCCTGTGTTTTATTTAATTATATAATTAATGTTCTATCTTCTCAAAAGTTATAATTACACATCCTATTTATTTATTGCATATTTTAAACGAAGTTATAATCTTTTTGGATTTGGTCACGACATCATCACCTCTCATAATCAGTTAGATATTATACTTATCTATTTTAATTTTAAATGCAGATCCTTATCTGCTATTTAAAAATATGGCACTTTGATATTTGGTCAGATTATAAATAGGAAAAAAAATTTACAACAGGATTCCTTATTTATGGTCAGACTTTTGAAGATTTTGTTTCCTTTATAGGCAGATGCACTGCATTAATTTGCATTCAAATTTTGCTCATTTTCCTTAACAAAACAAAACAAATAATTCACACGAGATGCTTAAGAGACTACATAGCAGTTGATGATGATATTTTAGCAATTCTTATATGGCAATTGTTATCATATACAAAATCGGTTAAAACTTTGAATTAGTGATAAACATTTGATTATTTTAATTTGATGATCACAAAACCTGTATTAAGCTTGCCGCCATTGTTACTCATTATTCTTTGGTTAGAATATCGGGGTTTATATATATATATATATACATCAAACCATAGTTGTCAGACCCAGCTCGAACATTGACCCAGCCAAGGGCTTAAGTCATTGAATCACTGGTTCAACCATTGGGTCACCGATTGAACCATTGATAAATTATTTTAATATAATATATTAATAAAAATTAATTTTTAATAAAATATTAAGGTTAACATGATAATAAAACTCGTAGCTCCATTCGGCTAGGCTAATCGGTTCATAGGTGAACTGGATGGATTGACCGGATTATTTTGGATGTCTTACATATCTGATTTTATGTTAGAATTGGACCGGCTTGGCCTTCGAGTCCTGCTTCAACCGATCGATCTGGCCTGTTCGATCAGGTTCTAATAACTATGCATCAAACCACTATAAGCTAGAGGAGCTATGTGATTCCACTGGTGGGGAAAAAAGATCTCAATAATGGCGAAGAAATATTTAATATATTTTATCTTTCCCAAAGTAAACCTCTTAATCGCACATCGTATTTGGTGATGCTTGGTCATGGTTTCTTTGACCGTTCTCATCATCGCTTCAATTTGTTGTTGAGTATTCCAAGCATGAATTCTATTCCGCAGCCGGATTTAATTTGGTGACGCTTGTCTCCACTATGTGGCCTCAAGTTCTAATTCTTCTTTAATTAGTTGTCATTGAGTATTTCAATTAGCATCGAAATTTATGACTTAGATTTATGTACGTTTTTGGTTCTGCTAAAGGTTATAATCGTATTTTTCAAGAATTTTAATTTCTTCAAACTCACCTTTAGTAATTGTATTTGCTAAATTGGGTTCAATTTTTGACCTTGCTTGATTAAACGATTCCAGTTTGGCCTGAGCGACCGAGTAAAGAACGGAATGGATCAGGGGTTGACTAAATCCATTTGCAACCCAGTGCTCTTCAAAATTATTTTAAAAATATGCACTCATCAGATCAACGCTCCACTTTCCATCATACATCCTCCGACAGTGGAGGGAGCAAGAAATACAAATGGACAGCAGCGATTAATTTTTACACGGTTAAGGCAGAATATAAGTGGAAAATAAATATTATAACAATCTTTCATCGGTGGTAAAGCTTACATTGTAATACCCTTTCGTTCTTCATAAACGAAATTTACAAGGCCATAATCCATAATATAAACCTAACTTCCTTCATGACCTAAATCCATGAGCTTGAGTTGATCCACAGACGAAACCTTTGTCGAGAGTTCCCAAGCCATAAGCTCCAGCAAGGTGACCTCTGCGCCTAAAGACAAAGAGGCTGCGTTGATCCCTCGGTCGCAAGGTATTTAGGTATGGGTGGTATGGAACAATATAAAAAAACAGTAGTCATCATGGATGATAGCTTTGGTTTTGGTTTTGGTTTTCTCATCGGATAAGAGTGGCAGAAACAAGCACAAGAGGATCGGTACAGAAGATATGAGGAGGAGGAGGAGAGAAGATGGACTATTTCCAATGCCAATTAATCTCATCCCCTGTATGGCCTTTTATGGAGGCCGCGGTGCCTTTCTGGAACCTTCGGTCCAACCTATTTAATTATGTTTCTCTCGAATCTTCTCATCCCGCGTCCCTTTCATTTTCTCCCTCCCAAACGTTTTAATCCCCGGTCGCATTTAATTTGGTAACGGTTGTTTGGAATGTTCTAGTCCGATAGCTGCAAATTTATAACACATTTTTTTGCGTCTCTTCTCGTCCGCGTCGAAATTTATGATGATTGTTTCTCGAGATTCAAATTCCCGCTCCAATCTATCATCCTTAAGTATCCCAATAGGCACCTTGCCTTTAGTTTTTTAATTCCAGTAAAATAAATTTCAACAGCAAATTTAAAACGCATCATTCTCTGCGGTTCTAATGGGTGTTCTAGTCCGCTTTAACTTGTCGTTTTTGAGCATTCGATGGGCATCGATGATTATCACTTCTAATTTTTCTAATTCAGTTAAAATATATAACAACGTTTCTCATGATGTATTTTAACTTTTTCAAATAATTTCAATAGCAATCATCAAAATAAATAAATAAATAATTTTAATAGGAAATTCTTAACTTGCATATGTTTAGTCTATGGCAATCATGATGGCCACGTTCTTCATGCGGAGGCCTTTATAAGACTCTTGCAGGAGCAACTGGGCATATTGATGGAATCAGCTCCAAATTGATTTATCATTGTTGCTGCCAAATCACTTGCGGTGAGCACCGGTGGACGGAGATCTCCATAGGTCGTAGGAAATGTGGAGGGAGCGTCGTCTTCCTTCGGGAACCTGCAAAAAGCCCGGACCGATGATTCGGTAAGGACTCTCCGAAGCTCAAGTCAGTGGTTGGTAGAACAGGAATTTTGTAATGGAGTAGTGCTTGAGGGTATGTAGAGATTTCGTCCCCCCCGCCTTGTAAGCTAGGGACCTTTTTTATACCTGTCGTTAGAGCTGCTGGGTCTCCCTTCTTTTAGGATAAGCTTTGTGAATGGTAGACGGGTGCGCCGTTGCTGAATGGGTGCCGGGAATATCGGTGACTATATAGTGTGTTGGCAATTGCCCATGATTCCGGCCGTAATAGGCGGGCTAGTCGTGCTGTGGTTTGTGTTTCAAGAAGCCGGATCGAATCTAGGGCCGAGGCGAGACCGGAGCCATGGCCGAGCTGAATCTGAGGCCAAGGCGAGACTAGAGCCATAGCTGAGCCGAATTCGAGGCCGAGGCGAGACTGGAGCCGTGGCCGAGCCGAATCCGAGGTCGAGGCGGACTGGAGCCACGACAGAGTCGAATATGAGGCCGGGGCTAGACTGGAGCCGTGGCCGAGCCGAATCCGGAGCCGGGCGCGATTGGAGCCGTGGCCGAGCCGAATCCGAGGCTGAGGCGAGACTAGAGCCGTGGCCGAGCCGAATCCAGGGCCGAGGCGAGACTGGAGCCGTGGCCGAGCCGAATCCAAGGCCAAGGCGAGATTGGAGCCGTGGCTAAGCCGAATCCAAGGCCGAGGTGGGACTGGAGCCTTGGCCGAGGCAGGACTGGAGCCGTGGCTAGACTGGAGCCGTGGCCGAGCCGAATCCAAGGCCGAGGCGAGACTGGAGCCGTGGCCGAGCCGAATCTGAGGCCGGGCGAGACTAGAGCTATGGCCGAGCCAAATCCGGGGCCGGGGCGAGACTGAAGCCGTTGCCGAGCCGAATACGAGGCCGAGGCGAGACTGGAGCCGTGGCCGAGCTGAATCCGAGGCCAAGCTCTAGCAGGGATTGTTTAAAAAATCATGCGGGATGTTATTATACCGCTGATGGTGATTAGCCATATCAGGTGCCCCCTGTCACCGAGATGGGTGAGCATGCACCTACCATCAAAAGGGGTGTTTTATCACCCGATGGCTAATCTTCAGGCGACGCGTGTTAAGAGCTGTCCTCCCTTTAATGGTGCATCGACGCTGCAACGCCATCATCTCGCCTGCCTCGACTGTTGGGATCAAGGAGGATTTCCCTCGGGGGCCAGGCAGGCGCATCATTGCAGTGAGGTTACCGCCATCCAATCGTTGGCAGGAGCCTCCGGGCCGCGCACTCCGGGTGGTTGCCATAGTTGTCCCCAATGAGAAGTGGGCACGTAGCCGGAGCAGGCTTGGCGGGACGATTTTGAAAAGACAAGTCTATAAAGGGTGGCATTCTTGGCTCAAGCTGTCCTTGCTGCTTTCGTTTTTGTCCCCATTCTGGTTTTACTCGAGCCTGTTCGTCTTCCATCCTCCTGAGCCTTTCGCCTTTGATTCTTCGTCCTCAAATCCTTCAGGTTAGTTCTGTTCTCATGGCTTCTTCGTCCCTTTCATGCTCAATTTCCGATTCTGGGGGCTATTCCCCCGATCTTCCTTGGCAGCCCTCTTCCTCTCCAGCGCCAGCAGGTCATCCTCTACGGAGGATTTCCCATTGAGAATCGCCCGGCCGCTAGACGGGCCCCCGTCCGGCTGTTGCCGGCCCCTCTCGTGCAGGGGAGTCTCCCGAGGGGACCGCCTTTGTGATGATGGCCCAGAAGATAATCAATCTTCGGGCTTGTTATCAAATTCCCACCGACCTCCTCCTATACCGGCCTCTTCCTGAGGATAGGGTAACCTCTTCTTACCCTGGTAGGGTTGCCCTCTACGAGTATTATTTTAAGGCTGGGCTCTGTATTCCCATTCATCCTTTCATACTTAATGTTTTAGATAGATATTCCTTGGCCTTGGCTCAATTGGTCTCAAATTCCATTCGGACCCTCGTAGGTTTCCTAGTGCTATGCCACATTCATAGGATAGAGGCTAGGATTTCTCTTTTTCGTTGCTTCTATACCTTTAGGAAACAATGGGATGGTGGTCCTTTGCTCCTAGGCCCACTAGAATTCTCAGGTTGCACTTCCTACCTCCGTTAAGGGATGAAAAAGTAGGTTCTTTTTTGCCCAAATTGAGGGAGTGAAGACCGAGTGAGGAATTCCTGATATCGATGCCAACAAAGACCCCCGAATTCTTCCAAGAGATCAAGAGGCGTTCGGGCAGTTGATTACTGCGACGTCCCTCGATGCAATCGGTTGCTAGCTGAGGAGAATCTTCGGCTAGCGGGCCTTATCCCGAACGATGGTGAGAAGTAATAATATGTTTTTATCTTTTACGTTTTCCCTTTTTTTTACACTCTTCCCTGCATGTTCCTCGATATAGGAATGGCACCATCGCTTCACAAGATAAGGCAGGCTGCCACAAGGAAAAGAAAGGTCAAGGCGGATGGGGCCCCCACCGAGAAGAGGGCCATCATCAAGATTGCCAAGAAGATCGAGGCCGAAGAGGCCTCTGGAAGGGGCGAGACGGAGGGAAGGGTCACGATCGGAGTGGCCTCAAAAGGGAGCGGGGCGGAAAGGGCCAAAGCCGAAGAAGCCCTTGGAAGCGAGGCGGTAAGGGCCGAGGCCAAAGAGGCACCAGGACGGAACGAGGCAGGGAAAAGGGATGTACCTCATTCACCTTCACCAGCACCACCTTCGTCTCCTATCGATCTAATCAACACTTCTCAGGAGCAGAGCACGAAAGCACCGTCACCATAGCCCATAGCTCCCGAAGCGGAAGTGGCCATCTCGGCTACAAGGTCGACTCCAGAAGCCGCCCTATCTTCCGAAGGGGCAGTGGTCGAGGCGTCCCCACTAGCAAAGGTGTCAGAGGGAGCAGAGTCGGAGGCTGAGCCCTCGCCTGCAGCTGCCGGGTCAGAGGAGGGAGATGGCATCGATCCCTCTTTTTAGTCAATTTTGACGCGCTATAGCCGCTGAGCTGAGCGAACATTGGCCCAGGCTTTCGTGCCCGAGCTATAGAGGTTCCTTCGACATCAAGGGAGATCTACATTCTTCCGAGAGGCGTCCGTGGCACATCTCTGGGTAAGTATTGTTCCTTTGTCAAAACTTTTGGGACCGTTTCTTCATCTAAACCAAATAATTTGATCATACATTGAACTCTATGACCGCCATGAGGGGTCTTTGGTCCCAGGCCGAGGTTACTCTCGACCAATCTCTGGAGGAAATTCGAGAAGTCCGGGCTAGAGCAGAGATGGCCAAGGCAGCCCTGGAGGAGGCCCGGGCGGAGATTGCCCGTGCGCAAAAGGCTGAAGCCGAAGCCGAGGCCGCCCGATTTTGTAACCTGGCCTGGTTTGAGAAGGCAGAGGAGGCGCTGGAAGTGGCTCAACGCCAGGCAGCCAATGAGCTTGATAATGCTCAGGTGGTAGAAGAAAAGCAGAGGGTGGCAGAAGAGAAGCAGAAAGCTGCTGAAGCGGAGATTTACCTACTGAAGCACCAGCTGCACTCTGCCACCATTGAGATCGGAGTGGCTGGGGAGCAGGCTGAGCATGCCATGGAAATTGCTCACCAAAGAGACGCTGAGGCAGCACATCTAAGGGCGGCGGTGACCGAGGCCAAGAAGAAGGCCGACGAGGCCGAGAAGAAGGCCACCGAGGCCGAGGAGAAGGCCATCGAGGCCGAGAAGAAAGCCGTTGAGGACGTAGAGGATTTTAAGAAGTCGAAAGCCTTCAGTAGGGAGCTGGCCGAGACAATTGCATTTGCATATGATGGTGGCTTCCAAGATTGCAAGGAGAAAATACGCAGACTCTACGGCCTCGAGGGAATTGAAGAGCTGGAGCCGGACGAAGTTCCCGAAGATGACGACTTAGCTCCGGCTGAACCGTAGTTTCTTTTGCTTTCACTGCATTGTATCAAGTCCATCTTAAATCGGAAATTTTGTAAACTTTTGCTATTAATGAAATTTTGACCCCTAATGCTCATGACTTGCACCGTAGTCAAGTTTTCTAGCGGATAAGTCGAAACGATCCGAATACCAATGACTTGAGAACTCAACCATACATCACAGGACGATGCCAGAGTCGGTGCCAAGGGAGAACTCCATCACTTCGGTCTAGGGACACGGCTAGAAAGCTGGCTAGAGGACTGATGTGGGATTGGGTTTGCATACCGACACGGAGTCGAACCTGTGCCGATGCGGAGTCGAGCTTGTGCCGATGCGGAGTCGGACTTCAGACACTGATGCAGGCAGGTTGCATGCTGAGGCGAGCTCGGGCTCCTAATGCCGAAGTCGAGTCAGATTTCGAGTGCCGACAGAGTCGGGCTTCAAGTGCCGCGGAGTCGGGCTTCAAGTGCTGATGCGGAGTCGGGCTTCAAGTGCCAATGCGGAGTCGGGCTTCCAGTGCCGACACGGAATCGGGCTTCAAGTGCCACAGGGAGGCTCGGGCTAGGAGTGCCGACGCGGAGCTGGGCTTAGGTGCCGAGAGGAGGCTCGAGCTTGGAGTGCCGACTCGGAGCCGGCTTAGGTGCCGAGGGGAGGCTCGGGCTTGGAGTGCCGACGCGGAGCTGGGCTTAGGTGCCGAGTGGAGGCTCGGGCTTGGAGTGCCGATGCGGAGCTGGGCTTAGGTGCGGAGGGAAGGCTCGGGCTTGGAGTGCCGACGCGGAGCCAGGCTTAGGTGCCGAGGGGAGGCTCGGGCTTCAAGTCTTTCATTAGTAAGGAAATGAATAATATTCTGGCAGGCATTCCCGAGTTAAAGACATGAACAACTATTGATAGTACTAACGTAGGTTGTCCGCATTCCAAGTGCGAGAAAGAGGTTTCCCGTCCAGCTCCTCAATCTTGTACGCTCCGTGGCGGAGTGCCTCCGTGACTCGATAAGGACCCTCCCATTTCAGAGCTAGCTTGCCTCCTTTCGTTGGCTTTGAAACTTTGGCTCGTCAAAGGACCAGGTCTCCTGGCAGGAAAGCCTTGGGGCGGACGCTATCATTGTAATACTTGGCTGTTCGTTGTCGGTAAGCTGCCATCCAGAGTCTCGCCTGGTCCCGTAATTCTTCCACTAGGTCGAGGTTGGCCCGCAACTGATTGGGTTATCCCCCTCGCTGTACCACTTCGTCCGGAGGCTCTGGGCACCTATCTCCATAGGAATGACAGCTTCAGACCCGAAGACTAGGCTGAAAGGAGTCTCCGATGGGGGCTTGCGATGTCATGTGGTAGGCTCATAGTACCTTGGGGAGCTCCTCCACCTACCATCCTTTGTAGTCATCTAGCCGTGCTCTAAGCCCTTGAAGAATAATGCGGTTGGTTACTTCAGCCACGCCGTTGGTCTGAGGATGTCCTACGGAGGTGAACCGCTGATGGATGCCTAGCTCGGTGCAGAACTCCTGGAAGGCCATGTTGTCAAACTGTCGATCGTTGTTAGTAACGAGAGTGTGCGGCAGCCCGAATCGACACACTATAGATTTCCAGAAGAAGGACCTCACCTTGCCCTCGGTGATCTTGGCGAGTGCTTCAGCTTCGATTCACTTAGTGAAATGGTCAACGGATACCAGCATGAATTTGCACTGACCGGAGGCTGGAGGGAATGGTCCCAGGATGTCCATACCCCACTGGACGAAGGGCCAAGGCACAGCTAGGGGGGTCAGCTGGGACGTTGGTTGCTGCTGGATGTTGGCATGGCGTTGACAACTGTCACACTTCCGGACAAGCTCGGACGTGTCCTCCCTCATTGTCAACCAATAGTATCCCTGCCGCAGAGCTTTGTATGCCAGGGCCCTGTCCCCAGGTGACTTCCACATATGCCCTCATGGATTTCTCGTAGGATATAATCCGCTTCCGTAGGGCCGATACATCTGAGGACTGGGTACAAGAACGACCTTCGGTAGAGCTTTCCTTCCATCATTAGAAACTTAGTGGCTCGCCGCTTGAGCAGTTTGGCCTCAGCCGGGTCTTCAGGGAGGGCGCCGTTGGTGAAATACCAGATATAAGCATCCATCCAAGAAGGCTCCTACTCGATCGGCAGGGCTTCTTCTGTGGCTTCGATGCTTGGGGCTTCCAGATGCTCTACGTAAGTTCTTCCCAAAGCCCCGTCGGCCGAGGTGGCTAATCGGGATAGGGCATCAGCTCTGGCATTCTCCTCCCGAGGGATGTAGCTGACACTGAAGTAGGCTAAGGGAGAGGCTTGTGACTGCACCATACTCAAGTAACGGGACATAGTAGGATCCCGCGCCTCATACTCCCCCATGATTTGGCCAGTGACTAGCTGGAAGTCAGTGAATGTTCTAAGGCGCTTCACCCCGAGCTCTTGGGCCAATCTTATTCCAGACAGTAAGGCCTCATACTCTACCTGATTGTTGGTGGCTGGGAAGAGAAAACAGAGAGCGCACTCGGTTACAACTCCGTTCGGATTAGCCTGGATGAGGCCCGCTCCGCTCCCTTGGGGATTTGACGCTCCGTCCACATGAAGGATCCATTCATCCTCTCCGGTCCCAGGAGTTGAGGGGTTTGCATGGGACTTTTCTGGTTGCTCCCCGCCCCAGGTGCATTCGACCAAGAAATTTGTCAGGACCTGAGATTTCATAGCCGACCGGGGACGAAAAGATAGGTCAAATTCTTCTAGCTTGAGCGCCCACTTTGCCAGTCGGCCCGAAGTGTCCGGACGAGCAAGAAAGAAATGTCATTACATAAAGAAATTCAAATATTAGAATAGTGATTTATTGGTTTTTATGAGCTTACCCTGAAGTGCAATTAAATGAACCTGAGCTGCCTAGACCAACTCCTAGCCTGAAAACATAATTTTTTGTAGGGTTAGCAAATAATGAATGAGGAATATCTGAGATCCAGGTAAGCAAAACATAACTACTGCAGAAGCTCCTCATCGGATAATAAGCTTTTGTCAATGGTCAAAGGATAATGAATATTTATTGCATGGTTCCATTTCGATTTCACCTTACTTTGTTCAATTTAAATCAAAGTTAATCACCAAAAAGTATTCCAAAGTTGACATATTTCTGTTATGTTAGAACTATTATTAATGAGAAACTCATGCAAGTTTTATGTCATCCTCTTTAAGTATGAGCAGGCAATAAAATGAGCTTAAAAGGAGTTCCATGATAATGGTACAGTCATCAAGTTTGACTATATTCAGTGGTCAGAATATTGGGAACTAGAAATATACAAAGTGGATATCACTGTATCATAATAATATGAATGCTTCTAAATAACAATCCTGAGAAATAAACCATGTGTAAAAATGTGGAAAACATAAAGACATCTTAGACCACACAATACATTAATAGAAACCAGCAGAATTGAAGATATTGTAAGATGCTACGCATCAAAAGCACTTCTAAATAACAATCCTGTCTCATAAAAGCAGCATCATTATGTCTAAGAACCAATCAAAGATAGCCACTCCTAGCAACAATGGCATTTCATTTTAAAGCTTTTACCTGGCAAATCCTAATTCTTATTTATCAGGTGATTATATTATTCAACAGTATCAATCCATATTAAGGTGTTAAATCATGGATGCCATCTAGGAATCATTCTTTGCTATAAGCCTAGAAGGCTTCAAACTCCATGTATTTGTTCATCTATTTTTGGAAGGCTTTCAATTTAAGTTGCATCGAGAAAAAAAATTATATTTTCTATCTTTATTTTTTATATTAAAATTTATTTTATATTAAAAAAATATATCAGACTTCTTGGATAATTTGGCATCCGAATGCTCGATCTTCCATCTTCACACTTAATACTATGTATAAATATCAATTTAAACGTATAATAAAAGCTATAACCCAAATTTTAATAATTTAAATAACATTTAAGACATTTGTAAGTATGGGATAATAATTATTGGAATATAAACATGAAAGCTTACTGATTCCTGATCTTCACACGTAATTTTTTTTCTCCCTCCCTTATTCTTCGATGATTAATTGACGAAAGAAAGGGAAGACTCTGATTGCCAACAGGGGAAGACTCTGATTGCCAATAGGGGATGAGCGGTCAAAGTGTCTCCTGAATTGTAAAAGTAGTTAATATTTATACGTATTAAAGATGGCTGGATTTGAGGAAATGGACCATGAAAGATATATTATGACAGACAGTAACTGATTTTGTGAAGAAGAGATGAGGAGATGGGAGAAGGGAGCCCGATCTAACTAGAAGACCTGCAGTCCTCTTGTCTTCAACGGAGCCCGACCATCGTTGGAAGTCAGCCATGGCTTCCCACCCTTGCCAGAAACTAGATCTAGAGATCTAGATCCATCCGAACGCCGTCGCCGTCTCTTCTTCGGCGATAGTTTCTAGCAAGACTCAACCCACAACCCACAGAGAACAAGGATACATACAGGGTAAAAAGGGATGAAACAAAAATTACCAGTGGATTTCGTTGCTTGCCGGTGATGATTTCGTTGCTCGCTGGTGACAATCGAAAAGATCTGGCAACTCCAAAGCTCCGACGAAGGCGAGCAGCAAAAATGAATGGCCGAATGGAAGGCTAGAAGCTAGGGTTATGGTTGACTGTTGAAGGGGGAGCAGAACTGCGAAAGGCGAGCGGGCATCGGGCGAGCGAAGGAAATACCAAAACAACTCAGAGTTAAAAGCAAGTTGTGGGCCTATGGGCCAGTGGACTGCGGCGGGTTCGGATTATCCCGGGCCAGTGGACAACTTAGGTAATCCGTCACTAATTTGTGATGAATTAGTGATGGAAGGCAATCCATCACTAATTTAGTGACGGATTTTTCATCCATCACTAATTTGTGACGGATTAGTGATGGAAAATAATCCGTCACTAATTAATGACGATTGCTTTTCCATCACTAATTTATGATAGATTGGTGACGAAAGGGCAATCCGTCACTAAATTAGTGACGGATTGCCCCAATCGTCACTTATTTGTGGCAGATTAGTGATGGAAGGCAATCCGTCACTAATTTAGTGACCGATTTTTCATCCATCACTAATTTATGATGGATTAGTGACATAAGACAATCAGTCACTAATTAGTGATGATTGGTTTTCCATCACTAATTTGTAATGGATTAGTGATGAGTGGGCAATCCGTCACTAACTTAGTGATGGATTACCCCATCCGTCAAAATTAGTGACGGATTGCCCTATCCGTCACTAATTTGTAATAGATTAGTGATAGAAGGCAATCCGTCACTAATTTAGTGACAGATTTTCCATGCATCACTAATTTGTGATGGAAGATAATCCGTCACTAATTAGTGATGATTACTTTTCCATCACTAAATTGTGATGGATTAGTGACAAAAGGGCAATCCGTCACTAACTTAGTGACGGATTGCCCCATTCGTCACAAAATTAGTGACGGATTGCCCCATCCATCACTAATTTCTGATGGATTAGTGATGGAAAAAAATCCATCACTAATCCGTCACTAATTTAGTGAAGGATTGCCCCATACGTCACTAATTTGTGATGGATTAGTGATGGAAGGCAATCTATCACTAATTTTATGACGGATTGCCCCATCCGTCACAAAATTAGTGATGGATTGCCCCATCCGTCACTAATTTGTGATGGATTAGTGACGGAAGAAAAATCTGTTACTAATCCGTCACTAATTTAATGACATTGCCCTTCTGTCACTAATTTGTGATGGATTAGGGCAATCCGTCACTAAATTAGTGACGGATGTGACAGTCCGTCAGTAATTTAGTGACGGTTTAGTGACAGAAAAACTAATCCATTACTAATTTTAATTTTTTATCACTATTTTGTTACTAAACCATCACAATTTAGTGATGAAAATTTTCATCACTAATTTTCGTCACTATTTTGACATTTTGTTGTAGTGAACATACCATTGTATGTGTTGAGAGAAACTTGAATATATTATAAAAAGACACCGTTCATTTCTATTGTGAAATAAAGCAAAATTGGTTTTGAGGATTTGTTGAGGAAAATTCAAAGCTTCTATCGAATTACTAAATTCGTATACCTACAAAAGTTCCTCATGGAGGAATTCTCCATCGGGAAAGGCCATTAAAACTATGAAAAATAAATAAATAAATGAATAAGGCCAACTTTCAGTCCAAAATCTAACAAACTTGTTCCTTTTCTAAAGATACCCATTAATATATATATATATATATATTTTTTTTACTATTTTTCATGACTCCTAGGGAGACTCTTCTTAAATACGCATGCTGATCTCATTCTTACCTCTGCGAGGACCAACTCTAATATCCCTCCGAAACACCAAATTAGATGTGGATCATATTGAATAATGAAGAAGGAAGCGAGCATATGAAATGGCTTATGGTTAGTGGATTTTTTTTTTTGTTGATTGGAACAAGGGAGATGAGCTCCCCAATTTATTAATAGTAGAAATATATACAATGAATTACAAGAGTAAAGAGACAAGATCTCAAAATAAGTTTTCAAAAGAGATTGTAATACCCTAAAACTAGTCTTATATTCTTATAACTTAAGTTCACCTGCTATCAATTAACTTTCACTCGAATTTTTAGGGCCATGTAGTTTCAACTCACTAATAGGTTAATTGGACCAATAGGTGAGCTTGAGGATGACAAATGGTATCAAAGCTGACCGAGTATGTAGAAGTTGATGGGCATAAGGAAAGAGCTGCCCATAAGATGATAGTAGAGCCTCGCCATGGTATGGAGTCATCCTTACAACACCAACAATCTGTCTCGAGATAGATTTTGGCTAACTTATGGCATGCGATAAGAATGTTGCATTATGATAGGGTGATTGTAATACCTTAAAACTCATCTCCACATCGGATGAAAAAGAAAGGTTTAAAAACTTTATAACTCAAGTTCACTTACTATCAATTAACTTTCATTTAGTTTTTAAAACCACGTGATTTCAGCCCACTAATAGGTTAATTGAACCAATAGGTGAGCTTGAGGTGTTATAAAGACCCGGCAAAGATTTAAGATTACAATGAGTATTCCCACTTTACCAATAGAAATGCAGCTCCAAAAGTTAAAAGAAAATAAGTTCTTGTGAATAATGATAGATATATATGGGGGCTGCCATGGAAGTAAATACTTTAATATTTTTTCTTTCTAAATGTGCCACCAGGTAGTAAGGATTGACTGATCCCAAGCAAGTTTTCAAAATTTAGGAATATGATTTTTCTTTTAGACACTCCATAAATCTTGGAGATTCCTAAGTTTTGAAGTGATATGAAAGTGTTTATATAACTGGGACACTGCCTCAATGGGATTGTTGCAGAACAAACAACTTAAATTAACTGTTTATCCTTTCTTGGCTAGAATCTCGTATATGAAGTCTATTACAAAAGGCTAAACAAGCAAAGATCTTACGTCCTCCATGGACGATGATGGTGGAGAGAACGAGGTTAAGGCAAAGTATCGATGGAAAATAAATATTATAACAAACATTCATCGGTGGCAAAGCTTAGATTGTAGTTCCCTTTCATACTGCATGACATCTTTTACAAGGCTATAATCCATGACATGACCCTGATTTGCTTGACGACCTAAATCCATGAGCTTCAATTGATCTGCAGACAATAATCTTAGATGAGAGTTTCTAGTTGCAATCAATCTTCCAAAGTTAGCAAAGACAGCCATGACATTCCTCTCCGCATCAAATTAACCACTTCAAGCCAAGAATTCTGGCTCCGCTCCAAAGAACTCATAGCAAAGCTGGAGGTGCCGTGTGGTCGCGGTGGTAGTAAACGAAAAAATTGCCACCTACGAAGTTGCCGAGCATGACGGAGAAGCCGTCTTCCAGCAAGTTGACCTCCACTGTCCGGCGACAAAGAGGCTATGTTGAGCCCTCGACTGCAATGAACTTAGGTTTGGGTGGTATGGAACAATATAAAAAATAGTTGTCACCATGGATGATAGTTTTGGCTTTGGTTTTGGTTTTCTCCTTACAATATAAAAAAACAATGGTCACCATGTATGCCATACAATATAAAAAAACAGTGGTCACCATGGATGATAGTTTTGGTTTTGGTTTTGGTTTTCTCCTTACAATATAAAAAAACAATGGTCACCATGGATGATAGTTTTAGCTTTGGTTTTGGTTTTCTCCTCGGATGGAGTGGCAAAAAGAAATATAAAAGGAGACCGGGGAAGGATTGTATGCAACATATCCTTTTGGAAAGTTTTAATCCTGTGTTCTATTTAATTATATAATTAATGTCCTATCTTTCTCAAAAGTTATAATCCCACATCCTATTTATTTATTGCATATTTTAAACAAAGTTATAATCTTCTTGCATTTGGTCAGGGGATAAATGTTCCATATCTATAGCAAATACTATTAATCTAGGGAGAGGCCCTGGACATCATCATCCTCTCTTAATCAGATAGATATTGTTCTTATCTGTTTTAATTTTAAATGCAGATCCTTATCTGCTATTTAAAAATATGGCAATTTGATATTTGATCAGATTATAAATAGGAAAAAAAAAGCTTTACAATAGGATTCCTCATTTATGGTTAGACTGTTGAAGATTTTGTTTCCTTTATAGACAGATGCACTGCACTTGCATTCAAATTTTGCTCCATTTCCTTAACAAAACAAAACAAATAATTCATATGAGATGCTTAAGAAACTACATAGCAGTTGATTATGATATTTTAGCAATTCTCATACGGCAATTGTTATCATATACAAAATCGGTTAAGACTTTGAATTAGTGATAAGTACATCTGATTATTTTAATTTGATGATCACAAAACCTGTATTAATTAAGCTTGCCGTACGTCATTGATACTCAATATTCTTTGGTTAGAGGAGCTGTGTGATTCCAGTGGTGGGAAAGAAAGATCTCAATAAAGTCGAAGAAATATTTAATATATTTTATCTTTCCCAAAGCAAACCTCCTAATCGCAAGTCGTATTTAATTTGGTGATGCTTGCTTTGCTCATGGTTTCCTAACTGTTTCTCATCATCGCTTCAATTTGTTGTTGAGTATTCCAAGCATTCTAATCCGCAGTTGTATTTAATTAGGTGACGCTTGTCTCCACTATGTGGCCTCAAGTTTCTAATTCTTCTCTAATTAGTTGTCATTGAGTATTTCAATTAGCATCGAAATTTATGACTTAGATTTATGTAGATCTTTGGTTATGCTAAAGGTTATAATCATATTTTTCAAGTATTTTAATTTCTTCAAACTTACGTTTAGTAATTGTTTTTGCTAAATTCAATAGTAAAATATCAATATTTAAGAAACTACTCTGCACTCAAAAGTCTAATTTATATATTTTCTATTTCCAAAAAAACCACTCTATTAGTACCATCAAACTTTATAAAAATAAAAAAGTATTATATCTATTCTTATTCATTCTACAAAATATATTATTATTGCAATATTTTATATTTTAATAATTATTTTTCATAAATATATAATCCATTTCCTTCAATTAAATTAAAGAATAAATAAATTTATTTTATTCTTCATGGTATTTATGAAACCATTTTATTTAAAATATTTCAAAATATATATGATTTTAACATTTTCCTGTATTCATATATAATTTTTTTCTTACAAGTTATTTTAAAAGATAATTTTTTATTTGCAATTAAAAAGTAAAAGTACTATTTAATATAATATCTTAAATAATTTATAATTTTTATATATTTATAAATTAATTACTTTTAATTGGATCAATAATTGAGAAACTTAACTAAATAGATAAAAAAAACTTATGATGAGTTACCAATAATTTATTATAAATGTAAGGTAAAATATTATTTTTTAAATATTAATAAAATATCACTAAATTAATGTTGTGGTTTATAATTTTTAGAATTTAACATAAATTTAAGCAAAACATTATTTTTTGTTCTTTAAATATTACTAAAATAAAGCTATGAAATATGGAAATAGTAGTAACATTTATAACAAAATGTAGCCTTTTCTTTTAATACCATTTATGTCAAAGAAAAAAATATAGTAGCGTAACAAATGTCATAATGCGAGAAGGAAGAAAGCTATTATATGGTTAATTTTGGTTTTCAATTTGGCTATAATTTTTCTTGATTCAAATGATATCTAAAAAAAAATGAAAATATTAAATTAGAAAATCCGGCCCTGATCCGCTTTTCCAATTGTGTTCAATTTTTGACCTTGCTTGATCAAACGATTCGAATTTGGCCTGACCGACGAGTGCAAGAACAAAATGTATCAGGGGTAGACCGAATCCATTTGCCACCCCAAGCTCTTCAAAATTATTTTAAAAATATCCACTCATCAGATTAAAGCTCCACTTTCCATCATACGTCCTCAGATGGTGGGGGGAACAAGAAATCCATATGGACAGCAACGATTAATTTTTACAAGGTTAAGGCAGAATATAAGTGGAAAATAAATATTATAACAAACTTTCATCGGCGGTAAAGCTTGTATTGTGCAAGTACAACCCTTTCATACTACATAAAAGAAATTTTAAAGGCCATAATCCATAATATAAACCTATATAACTTCCTTCATGACCTAAATCCATGAGCTTGAGTTGATCCATAGACATTAATTTTTGACCAGATCTTCCAACGTCGGCGAAGACATTCATGATATCCCTCCATATATGATGCAAACATGGTTGCAATGAGATATATGGACAAGTTGGACGCACGAAAAGCAGCCAAACCGAAGCAAGGACGAAGAAAATTTGTTAGAGAGCAAGGCTAGTTAGTTTCCTAAATTATTTTATTTCCTATAGCTTTTTAGTTTTTTAAATTATTTTATTTTCTATAGCTTTTTAGTTTCCTAAATTATTTTATTTACTATAGCTTTTAGTTTCCTAAATTATTTTATTTCCTATAGCTTTTTAGTTTCCTAAATTATTTTATTTCCTATAGACTATAAATAGTTGTTTTAGGGTTTTTGAGATGGGGGGATCAATTTTGTTAAAGGTTGAAAAATTCATCTTGAGAGAGGTTT
Source organism: Calamus simplicifolius (assembly GCA_900491605.1). Lineage (NCBI taxonomy): Eukaryota > Viridiplantae > Streptophyta > Magnoliopsida > Arecales > Arecaceae > Calamus > Calamus simplicifolius. The sequence continues at coordinate 113,548 of UESW01002373.1, read as the reverse complement.
TCTCTGAGTCGCTTACGAGTGATTGTTTATCTTGGTGTTCAGTCGTTGTTATTGAATTCTTGTTTATTCCAACGCTTTCACACTGCGTCAGATTGGTATCAGAGCAAGGTGAGTTCCTGTAAGATGTCTTCTGGCAATGATGTTGACGGTGGTCTCACTCATGACGGTGCTCATGATGCGGGAGTCGAAGGGGATAATCAAACGGTTCTAAGAACAGAGATAAATGTTATGGATCAAAGATTGAGGCAGGTAGAGCAGCTTGTTGAGACTTTGATCGGGCAATTTGATGCTATGGAGGTCGCTAATAATAGGGGTAAGATTGACGATGGAAGACGACCTAGGCCACGAGAAGATTATGATATTCCAATCAATGAACCCATCCGTGCAAATCGGAGGGTACAGATCTCTGATGTTGATTCAGAGAAAGAGGCTTTGGGGTTTGAGAGGAGGCAACCACCTATGAGGGGTGGCTATGGTGGAGGAAGAAACCAAAGGGAGTACCGCGATTATGATGATTATGATCACTTCGATGGAGGGGATTACCACCTAAGGGTAGATCTTCCCTATTTCAATGGTACATTTAATATCAAAAATTTCTTGATTGGCTGGCGGAGGTGGAGAGGTTCTTTGATTACAAGGATGTGCCAGAAGAACATAGGGTAAAAACGGTGGTGTGTAGGTTGAAGGATGGTGCTTCCGCGTAGTGGGAGAGAGTACAGAGTAGGCAGTTGAGAGAAGGGAGGCAATCCGTGCGAACATGGATTCGCATGAAGCAACTAATGAAAGGTGAGTTTCTTTCCCCTAATTATGAACAGATACTTTTCTAACAGTACCAATGATGTCGCCAAGGGTTGCAAACCGTCCATGAATATACTGCTGAATTTATGCGATTAGCTGAGCGCAATGATTTGAGGAAAAGTGAGGGGCAACAAGTGG